>JALIGW010000012.1:4282500-4350000 GCA_023053685.1 Diadophis punctatus similis
GAGCGAGAGATGAATATGTACTTTTTGCAGAGCGAACTGTCTTCTCTGAAATTGATAATCAGGCACTCAAACCTAGAGACTGAAAGTTATGCATGTCCCCTCTCTTGCCATTGTCTTTATCGATTTTATTGCCTTTTGTCTCCCTCATTCTAAACTTTACCTCTCCATACAACTGGAGGATTGGGGTTTTTTTCCTTAAAAAATACCCACCCACCCCGCAAAACAAATTTGCTGTGTGCTATTTGGAAAGAACTACACAAAAAAAACCACAGGAGCATCTTTCCTGCAAAATAATCCTCGGCTTCTCTGTTTTGTTTATGAATCTCTCCGAGTGTTGAAAAACAAAAAATGCAATGATGCCTCTTGTAATTCTCAAGCAAGGAAAGCTTTGAGAGTTGTGGTTATAAACCTGAAAGTCTAATGAAAACTCTCAGGTGTGGTTCATCCAACTGCACAATCAAAATCCCATCCCTTTTTTATATGTGTAAAATAATTGTTGCCTTCCTGTGGAGTTAGAACATAGAATAACAGGGTTGGAAGGGACCTTAGAGGTCTTCTAGTCCAACCCCCTGCTCAAGCAGGAGACCTTATACCATTCTGGACAAATGGTTGTCCGGTGTATTTTTGAAAACCTCCAATGATGGAGCACCCACAACTTCGGGAAGCAAGCTATTCCATTAATTAATAGTTGTTACTGTCGGGAAATTTCTCCTTAGTTCCAGGTAGGATCTCTCTTTAAAGAGCTTATTGCTTATTATCTTGCCTTCAGGTGCTTTGGAAAATAAGTCAATTCCCTCTTCTCTATGACAGCCCATCATGTACTGGAAGATACCGTAGCTGTAATGTCAACCTTAATCCTTCTCTTTATTAAACTAGACAATAAATGAGAATAGAGCTGGAATGGACCTTTGAGGTATTCTAGTCCAGGAGACCCTATAACATTCCAGACAAGTGGCTGTCCAGTCTCTTCTTAAAAATTTCCAGTGATGGAGCAACTCCAACTTCTGAAGGGAAACCGTTCCACTGATTGATTGATCTGACTGTCAGGAAATTTCTCCGTCGTTCTAAGTTGGATATCTCCAGTGTGGGAAGGGACCTTGGAGGTCTTCTAGTCCAACCCCCTGCTCAAACAGGAGATCCTATGCCATTCCAGACAAGTGACTGTCCAGTCATTACTCGAAAATCTCCAATGATGGAGCAGTCACAACTTCTGAAGGCAAGCCGTTCCACAAATTAATTGTTCTCACTATCAAGAAATTTCTAGACTGGTTCTCTCCTTGGTTAGTTTCCATCCATTGCTTCTTGTCCTGTCTTCTGGTGCTTTGGAGAATAGGTTGACTCCTTCCTCTTTGGGGCAGCCCCTCAAATACTGGAACCCGTGCTATCATGTCACCCCTTGTCCTTCTTTTCACTAGACTAGACATACCCAATTCCTGCAACCGTTCTTCCCTCAACCATTCAGCTCCCAGACCCCTAATCGTCTGTGTTGCTCTTCTCTGCACATTTTCCAGGATCTCAACATCTTTGTGGTGTCCTGGTGATCAGATTTGGACACAATATTCCAAGTGTGGTCTCAATGGTGCAGTATAAAGTGGTGCTATCACTTCTCGCGATCTCGATGCTTTCCCTCCATTGATGCAACCCAGAACTGCTTTGATTTCCTGGTTTGGTCTACCTAGTACAGGGGTCCTCAAACTTGGCAACTTTAAGACTTATGGACTTCAACTCCCAGAATTCTGGGAGTTGAAGTCCACAAGTCTTAAAGTTGCCAAGTTTGAAGACCTCTGACCTAGTAAATGTGAGACTGTGTGTTTCCTCTTTTACCAGTTTTGCTCAAATCTGACTGTTGGCCGTATGGCTGTTGTAAAAGTTGATTTGATAAACCTTTTTTATATACACGTAAGCCAGTCCAACATTTTCATCAAACCTGTTAGCTACTTTTCAACCAATTCCTTCCAATTCTGTGCCATTCTCGGGCATTTTTGTCCACATTACTAATGACTGTAAGCTACAGTTACAAACTCAACATACTTAACCTCCTTCTTTACTTGAAAAGAGATTCCCACGGTGGGGAAAAGTATCTTTTTCTTGGGAAATCCTATGAAATCTTTATGTGTGTTTTCATAATCGTTTCTCTGGATAAGAAACATTTAGGAATTTGTAATACTAAAAATGCCTGGGCGTATTGTAGCAATCTTGCTTTTTTTCAATGGGAACTAAAGATTTAATTTTTTTTTTGCACAAATAAGCACATATTTATTCGGGAGTCTGAATAAAGGACTGAGGTTAAAAATTGGAAGGAACCTGATAGCACCTTTTTCAACTAACATACCTTATTAAAAGGCAGAAATTTGCAATGGTGCCTGATATAGGGAGTTACAGCTTAGAAAAGCTTCTGCCTTTTAATAAAATAAAAAATGCTACCAACTTGCTTTGGACTTTCTTGCTATCATAGACTTTTGCTAGATTGAGTTGTTGTTTGTAACAGCAGCCCCAGAAGAAACAAATGAGTGGGAAATTTGATAACGAATATCTAAAAGAGGAATTTTAATAGGCGCCAAAGACTTCTGTTCAAGGGCATTCATTCCCCGTATGTTTTTCCTGAGAATTGGTAAGGAGTACATAAAAGAATCGAAAAGGTTAAAAAATAATTAATTTTGGAATTCTGCGTTTCTGTGTAAAATGTAGTTTTTAAAGGCTTTTAAAAGGGAGAGAATAGGAAGGCCTGCACAAATACAACCAGAATCATTACTTTATTCATAAAAAACAAATAAAGTGAGCTATCATAGTGTAAAAGACAGAAATGTAAGATGGAGTATTTATTTAATTGAGTGATTCCCCCACTTTCTGAATGTTAGAGATCAGAACTGAAAATTGGGAAAGATTTATTTATTTATTTATTTATTTATTTATTTATTTGGTTGGTTGGTTGGTTGGTTGGTTGGTTGGTTGGTTGGTTGGTTGGTTGGTTGGTTGTTTTTATATGCCGCCCAACTCCCGTAGGACTCAGGGTGGTGTACAGCATAATACAAAAACAATTTATAAAAATGATATCAATGATTTAAAAAAATTTACAAAATTTAAAAATTTAAAAACAGGCCATCAAACATGGGGGATAGATCTTAATTTCACCCCGCCTGCAGGAAGAGCCATGTTTTCACGGCTTTACGGAAGGCCAGTAGGGTGGGGATAATCCGTATCTCTGGGGGAAGTTGGTTCCAGAGAGACGGAGTTCCCACAGAGAAGGCTCTCCCCGCGGTCCCACCAACCAGCATTGTTTGGTTGATGGGACCTGGAGGAGACCAACTCTGTGGGACCTAACCGGTCATAGGGAGGTATGCGGTAGGATGCGGTCCCGGAGGTAACTGGCCCTGAGCCATGTAGGGCTTTAAAGGTTAAAACCAACACCTTAAATTGCTCCAGAGACTAATGGCAACCAATGCAGCTGGCGAAGAATCGGTGTTACATGGGTGTATCTTGGCACACCCATTACGGCTCGCGCAGCTGCATTTTGCACCAATTGCAGTCTCTGGATACTCTTCAAGGGTAGCCCCATGTAGAGCGCATTGCAGTAATCCAGCCGGGAGGTGATAAGGGCATGAGTGACCGTGAGTAGAGCCTCCCTCTCCAAGTAGGGTTGCAATTGGTGCACCAGGCGAACCTGTGCAAAGGTCCTCCTCGCCACAGCTGACAGATGCTGATCCAATTTTAGCTGTGGATCTAGGAGAACAACCAAATTGCGAACCCGTTCTGAGGGAGTTAATTTCTCTCCCCCAAGAACCAAGGAGGGGCAATCGACATAATCTCTAGGAGGCAATATCCATAGCCACTCGGTCTTGTCAGGGTTGAGCTTAAGCCTGTTCATTCCCATCCAGACCCTAACATCGTCCGCTACCGGACATGATCTAATGCAGGGGTGTCAAACTCGATTTCATTGAGGGCCGCATCAGGGCTGTGGCCGTGGGCGTGGCCATGGTGGGCGTGGGCAGCTCGACATCACTCGTCGCTTGACGTCACTTGTGTTGAGGGTACCTGTGGTGGCCCAAGTGCTCTGCCAGCAAAAACAGGCTCCCGAGCTCGGTTTTCGGCTGCAATGGCCGCCTGCAACCCTCTGCCAGTGAAAACGGCGCTGTCCTGAGCTCCGTTTTCACTGGCAGAGGCACTGCGAGCCAGTCCTTCGCTGTTTCCAGGGCAGCCCCGGAGGCCAGATCTAAGCACCCCGCAGGCCGGATCTGTCCCCCAGGCCTTGAGTTTGACACCCCTGATCTAATGGTACCAAATTAAGACTGAAAAATTAAAAAAGTCCACTAGAAGGCCTCAAAGTTTTCAAACTTTTTATAACTCATTGCTGACCCCTTGTGGCCATCTGAATTTTGGCAGTACAGATGCGGCTGCCCAAACAAATCCGCTAACTGAACAAATCTTTGCAGAGGATTGGATTTTAAGTTTGCTACTTTGATCAGTTTGGATTGATTTTGTAATGGATTTAGGGAGTGACCTTAGGAAGAGACACAGCCAAGGAAATGGTCAACTAAGAGGCAGCCGAGTCTGCAGAAGGAGTGTGGGCTGTCAAGCAGCAGGATAATCAGGAGATAATCCAGGCTGTTCAAATGTGTATAAAGATTTATTGCAAGCTTAGGCTCGCTACAAGAATCTGAACTACTAACAGTCAAGGGAAATTAGCGGGAGATAAGAATAGAAGGAATTCAAGGTGGGCTGGACTTAGATCTAGAGAACTTCTTGGCACAAAGGGATTCATGATGCATTGAACCCCTCCTTCAGGCTCAGCCTGATCATCTCCTACATGGGCATGGCAAGCATTTCAGAAGGGACCTTCCCTAGTTTCTTGGGCTGTAAAGATGAGGGGGGGAGAGATGTATTTTCAGATTTACAAGGTTGATGTTAATCTTGTGAAGTAGTCCAGGCAGGAAGCACACCCGGATGAACCAATTCTACTTTATTGTAAGGTTAGAATAACAGAATCTTGTTCTTATTTTCAAAACCTGCAAGTCAAAGGCTCATAGGCATTTGACATTGTTTGGTGTGTAGTTTAACAAGAACTTGGTAGAGCAAGAATCGTGATTTTTTTTTGTTCCCCAGGCCAACTAGTTCTTTTTTTCTTCTTTGTTCGCTTTGTCCTTTGAGTGGCAACAGAATTTGGAACTGGGAGAAAACCTTCTTAGGAGATATAAGGGTTCTTCAAAGTTTAGAATCTCATTAGTGAGGAAGTGGTGAAAAAGTAAATTGGGATGAATAGTAGCCAGGTTCTTGAAATCCTTGATACGATTTCCTATTGCATTATTTGAGACGTGGTCCTTTCTCTTCTCTCCTTTAAAAATGTAATTAGCTTAGTTATTTAAAAGAGGTGAGTTGTCCCTCTGGCTTCTGAAGGCTTTGGAAAGAGGAGGTTTAATTAGGAGGACTCCTTTCACAGTCATTTGGTAAGTATATAAAAGAAATTAGATTGGCTCAGAAAACTAAGGCTTATAACTGAGAGGCAAAAATCCAGATGAGCTTCCAATAGCAGCCCAGCTCCCGTAGCTTTAAGGAATGAAGACATGTAGACTTCAACCCCCAGAATTCCCCAGTCACCATGGCCCTCAACTTACCACCGTTTGTTTAGTAACCATTCAAAGTTACCAACGGCACTGAAAAAAGTGACCATTTTTCACACTTACAATCCTTGTAGCATCCCCCCTGGTCACGTGATCAAAATTCGGGCACTTGGCAACCAGCATGTATTTACAATGGTTTCACTGTCCCAGGATCACATGATCACCCTTTGCCAGCAGGCATCCAACAGGCAAAGTCAATTCAGGAGGCCGGATTCGCTTAATAACCCCAGGAGTCCCTTCACTGCAGTGATTCGCTTAACAACTGTGGCAAAAAAAATAAGAGAGAGACAGAGATGATAGATAGATAGATAGATAGATAGATAGATAGATAGATAGATAGATAGATAGATAGATAGATAGATAGATAGATAGATAGATAGATAGATAGATAGATAGATAGATAGATAGATACAGTAGATATGAGAGAGAGAGAGAGAGAGAAATGATAGATAGATGATAGATAAATAAATAAATATGATAGATAGATAGATTAGATAGAGAGAGAGAGAGAGAGAGAGAGAGAGAGAGAGAGAGAAATAGATAAATATGATAGATAGATTAGATAGATAGATGATATATAAATATATAAATATATAAATATATAAATATATAAATATATAAATATATAAATATATAAATATATAAATATATAAATATATAAATATATAAATATGATAGATAGATAAATAAATAAATTGATATGATATGATAAATAGATAGATAGATAGATAGAGATAGATAGATAGATAGATAGAAAAAGAAAGAAAGAAAGAGAAAAAAAGAAAGAAAGAAAGAAAGAAAGAAAGAAAGAAAGAAAGAAAGAAAGAAAGAAAGAAAGAAAGAATAACTTTATTGTCACTTTAAATGTACCCTAATCGGCATACATTAAAATGAAATTTCTTTGCATACAGCTCTCAAAGAGTCCCCACCTCCAATGTACACGACATAAACACGACAAAAATAAATAAATACAAAATTATGCATGTACCCACATATACAGTATTATATGACACAGAGAAACAGCACAGTCTAGTTTGGATGTATACATGTACATGGAGAGAAAAACGAAAAAACTCCCTTAACAATTTTCCCAATGTTGGGCTCAATTGTGGTCGTAAGTCAAGGACTGCCTGTCATGCTTTCATTTGGATTCCTGCATAGAACAGGGGATTACAGGAGGTGATATAGTTGATGGTTTATCTCATAAACAGCAACTTCATGTTGACGGAGAGGAATTCAAGATTGATGTTCAGCCCCCTGCAAACGGGCAAAAGTCAAAGAAGGAAAGACTATGCAGATTTCAAGAAAGTACAGATAGTCCTCCACTTACAGCCATTGGTTTAGTGACCATTCAAAGTTACAACAGCACAGGAAAATGCTACTTACAACAGGTCCTCATTATTTACAGTGATCATAGCACCCACACCGTCAAGTGGCTGTGATTTAGGCACTTGGTATTTCCTAGCTCTAGAAATAACCCCACTCCCCAAACTGAGACCAGCCCTGAGCATTTTTAGGAGCAGGCCCTCTGTGAGAAAGCAGGTCAAGAAAGTCAAGATGGCAGCCACTGTTGTGCAATCAAGGTCACGACCTTTTGACTGCACACCGCGTAAAGTAGCATCAGTCGTGCAACCGCTGCTGCGATCCCGCCCCCTTTTTTTGACACTCTTGTTTAGCAACCTGGCGGAGTAGAGGTGGTTTGGCTTCTCCTTTGATGCCGAAGGATTTGCAGATCGGGGAGGGGAGCCGAGCCCCAGTGGAGAAAGTCTCTTTCAGATCAATGCAGTCGGCTAAAATCCCAGAGAAAACAATTAACTTCGATCAAGCCTTCATCTGGCCCAGATGGAACCCTCAATTGCTGAGAGAAAAAAAAGCATTAAATATCAGTCTATTTATGGCAAGAGCCTTAAAATAGCTGTAACATTTCTCTGGCTCTTTCCCTTGGGCTTTATGCATCTTCGCCTGAATTATGTATGGCTCCCGTTTCACTCCGTCCCCAAAGCCAACCCTTTTCTCTCAAACACGCAGTGCTGATTGAGTTGCTAAACTTCCCAGGAAAAAAAGAGAAAAGAAAAGAAAAGAAAAGGGAGAGAGATGAAAGAGAGCAAAATAATCACCATATGCAACCCAGCTGTTGATTAATTCGGGCAAATGGAAGAGGAATCCAAAATGTTTTAGTACCAGAGAGAAGTTCGGGTAATGCCGGATCAGTGGTGGGTTCCTACCGGTGCGGTCCACTCTACCGCACCGGTAGCGGCCGGCCGATTACACAATTTGTGTGCGACACCGATCCGTCGCGTGTCGCCATCTTTTTTTCAGAATTTTTGGGCTTTTTTTGCTTCTCACGCATGCGCAAAAGCAAAATCTCGCAAGGGGATGTGCACGCATGCGGAAGCAAAAAAATCGCCGAAATTGCGGACACGCACGCCTCCCCTAGCGAGATTTTGCTTCCGTGCATGCATGGAAGCAAAATTGCATGAGGAGTGTGTGTGCGTAGGATATGCTCGCGTGCACGAAACATGGAGATGCGCGCGCAGCGCACCGGTAGCAAGGTAAGAGAGCAACCCGCCCCTGTGCTGGATGCCTAGCCAAGTAAAGTACAATCAATCAGAATGGAGTTGGAAGGGACCTTGGAGGTCATCTAGTTGAACTCCCAAGCTCAAGCAGGAGACCCTATACCATTTCAGACAAATAGCTGTCTAATCTCTTCTTAAAAGCCTCCAGTGATGGAGCACCCACAGCTTCTTGTGGCAAGTCGTTCCACTGGTTAATTATTCTGTTAGGAAATTTTCCCTCAATTCCAGGTTGCTTCTCTCTTTGATTAGCTTCCATCCATTGTTTCTTGTCCTGCCCTCCGGTGCTTTGGAGAATAATTTTACCCCTCTTCTTTGTGGCAGCCCCTCAAATACTGGAATACCTCTATCATGTCCCCCCCAGTCCTTCTTTTCTCTAGACTAGTCATATCCAGTTCCTACAACCATTCAGTTAGTCCTATACAGGTATTCCTTGACTTACAACAGTTTGTTTAGTGACCGTTCAAAGTTACAATGGCACTGAAAAAAAGTGACTTATGACAAATTTTCAAACTTACAACCATTGCAGCATCCCCATGGCCACGTATTCAAAATTCAGGCATTTGGCAACTGACTCGTATTTATGACGGTCGCAGTATCCCGGGGTCACGTGATCCCCTTTTGCGACCTTCTGACAAGCAGTCAATGTGGAGATCCAGATTCACTTAACAACCTTGTTACTAACTTAACAACTGCAGGGATTCACTTAGCAATTGTGGCAGCAAAGGTCGTAAAATGGGGCAAAGCTCACTTAAATAACTCTCGCTTATTAGCAATGGAAATTTTGGGCTCAATGGTGGTCGTAAGTCGAGGATTACCCATACTGCTTTTATAGCAATAGCACTTAGACTTATATACCACTTCATAGTGCTTTACAGCCCTCTCTAAGCGGTTTACAGAGTTCAGCATATTGCCCCCAACAATCTGGGTCCTCATTTTACTGACCTCAGAAAGATGGAAGGCTGAGTCAACCTTGAGCCGGTGAGATTTGAACTGCTGAACTGCAGCTAGCAGTCAACTGAAGTAGCCTGCAGTGCTGCACTCTAACCACTGAACCACCTCGGCTCCTATCCCTTGCAAGATCCTCAAAAGTCACTCCAGCGACTGGACTGAGAGTAAGCGGAGTAAAAAGCAACTGCAAGAAATTCTGCTTTGTCAGTGAGAAGGACTAAATAATTTTACGGGCCGTCCTCGACTTACGACATTTCATTTAGTGGCACTGAAAAAAAATAACCTATGACCGTTTTTCACACTTGCAGCATCCCCATGGTCACATGATCAAAATTTGGATGCTTGGCAGCTGCTTCATATTTATGATGGTTGCCGTGTCCAAGATCACATGATATCTTTTTGCGACCTTCTGCCAAACAGAGTCAAGGGCGAATCTGGGTTCACTTAACAACTGTCTTACTAACTTAACTGCAGCAATTCACTTAAAAAACTGTAGCATGAAAGGTCACAAAACGGGGCAGAACTCAATAACTCTCTTGCTTAGCAGCAGAAATGTTGCGCTCAGTTGTAAATTGAGGACTCCCTGTAAATGGCTATTTAAGAACAAGGGTAGGAGGGAGAGCATTCAGATAACCGAAACTGGGAAATGGCCGTCTCCATGGGTCATTCGTGGAAGGCGGCCCCGATGCCGGCTAATTTTATAAGTCACCTTCCCCAAATTGAGGTTAAAATGTTAATGGGGTTGGGGGTTTTTTTGCACCCAGGATTAATATTCTCCCAGAGGCGCTGCAGACCGTGCCCCTTTTCATGCACTCTCCGAGACTTTGCACGGGCACCAAATCGCAGCCGTGTTTCTGGAAGGGCGAGGGTCGTGGCAGGAGGGTCGTTCAAACATCTTCCCAGGAAGGATAAATGGGACAAATGGAAGGGAGGGAATAGCGATCCAGAAGACGAGGAGCCTCTTTGGAGAAGCGTGGGATTAAGCCAGAGGCCTCTTCTCGGTAGGTAAAAAAAGTCAAAACGGGCCACATCTGTGCAACAAATGCCCTGCCTCCCTCCCTGGTCCTTTCGATGTGCTTATTTTAAAAGTCGGGGTGGAGAGGGAGTCAGTTCAATTCATATTTGTTCTGGCCTTTCGCCAGTCAAAGGGCAGGGTTTTGATGGCACATTTGCCCGCCCGCCATCTTAACTTCCTTGCCCTCCTTGAGACATCTACAGCTTAGACTCTATTTCCGATTAAAATGCAAGCAATCCTTCTAACCTTTTAGCTTTTTTTCCCCCCCAACGGAGGTTGAGTTCAGGCAATATCTGAATTCCCCTTCTGAGTTTGCAGGCGGTATTTGGAACCGCAAACCAACGGAACGAGCTGGCATCTGAGCTTTCAAAAACAAAAATTTAAATCTAGCCGAACCAAATTTAACAAATTGCACGTACGCAGACCTCGGATCTTTTCGCTGCCCTGAGTAGGCAGGTTGTGTGAATTTGCACCACCCACTAGGCAGGGCAAACATGTCATTGGGTAGTTGTGATGCAGGATGGGAGAAGCAGGGCACATCAAGATGACCGCAGCCAGAGAGAGGCTGGAAATATTAAAGATGCATTACCCAGAGAAAATAGTTAGGTTTGCATCATGGTGTTGCAATTCATGTTTCATCGTATGCTCTCCCCCAATCATAGCCACTCATATGCAGGGGTGGGTTCCTACCGGTGCGGACCACTATGTGTGCACCGTAGCGGCCCACTGGTGATGTAATTTTTATCGGAATTTTCGGCGATTTTTTTCAGGTTTGGATGGCTTCTCCTCATCCTCTGCTTTGAAAAAAAGCCCTCCCGCCCACCCCGGGTTAAAACCGACCTTTATTTCTTCATCCGAAGCACAGCTGAGCAGTTCCTCAACTGTGTTTTGGGCTGAAACGTCCTTCTGAGCATGCGCGGAAGTGAAATCGCGCAATGGGACACGCGCACGCGTGCACGCAAAAGGTTGCGATGCATACCGGTAGCAAAGGTAACTGGAACCCTCCCCTGCTCATATGGGAATCTTTGTGTGTGTGACTGTGTGTGTGTGTGTGTGCGCGCATGCGTGCTTGTCTGATAGATATCTTATTTCTCCTGACAAGTAGAGTCTCTTCTCTTCATTCTCCTTCTCTTTTTTCTCATCTTTATTCTTCTTCTCTTCTCATTCTTTTTCTTCTTTTCATTCTCCCTTCTCTTTTTTCTCATGTCCTTTTCTTCATTCTTTTTCTTTTCATTCTCTTTTCTTCTCTTTTTTCTCATCTTCCTTTTTCTTCTCCGTTCCTCTCTTCTCTTCTCTTCTCTCCTCTCTTCATTCTCCTTTTCTCTTCATTCTTTTTCTTCTTTTCATTCTCTTTTCTTCTCTTTTTCTCATCTTCCTTTTTTCTCCGTTCCTCTTCTCTTCTCTCTCCTCTCCTCTCTTCTCTTCATTCTCCTTTTCTCTTCATTCTTTTTCTTCTTTTCATTCTCCCTTTCTTCTCTTTTTTTCTCATCTTCCTTTTTCTTCCCTTCCTTTCCCTTCCTTCTTGATTCCAGAGAGCTTCTTCTCCTTTTTAGCTCCGTGAATCCTCCTGAACCGAGTAACTCCAGATTTTGTATCTTTCTCACCTCAATATGGCCAGAAATCCAATTGCTGGTGATCTTTACTCATCTTTACAAAATTTTAGACACAATGTTTGGAACACAGAGAAGGAAGCTTAAACAAATGCACAAATAGGAAAAGATTGGGGGCCTCCAAGATTTCGGTTTCCCAACCCACCTCAAAGCAGAGAGATCAAGGCACCCATCGGCCTTTCCACTCCTCACAAACATCCCATGATTTCAAAAAGCCTTTGATGACACTTACTCTCAACTATATCCTGTTGCCATCTGACACCATAAAATCTGGATCGAGGAGGGGTGCACGTCTGGTGCCCTTAAATCTGCCACCTATAACTGTCAGCCATTAATAAGATGAAGGTTCTTGTTAATGTCAAACAAATTCTTTCTGTCCCCTTCTCTGTAGTGTTTCTCCACCTCACCCTTGATCTTAATAGCCTGTTTAATCATCTTCATTCTTCCCTGCTAAAAAGCCCCAGCTGCATACTGGGGTTTTCATGGCATTTGTTAAAAATCTTTTTTTTTAATAATTTTTTTTTATTTTTCCACCAAACATACACAAATATACATACATATACCATAGCATCAAAACATCCATAGTTATATATTGCTATCCAAAATATCACAAACATATCTCCTTCGTTGCTCATTTTATACTTTTATCTCCAGTCTGCTTTCCTTCTATATTTCACACTACTCCCCTCCCTCTATCTCCCTCTCTCCCCTCTACCTTCTTCCTCCCTCTCTCCCTCTCTCCTACTTCCCTCCTCTCCCTCTCCCTTTCTACTTCCTCTTTCTCCCTCTTATCCTTCCCTGAGTACATCTAATCATGATCCATTCTATGGTTAGCAGACTAGTAATTCAAAAACCCTAACTTCATTCCAACTTCGGAGCTATTTCTTAACCTTGTCTCTTTCCCTTTATCTATACATATATTTCATACATCCTACCAGGTATATCTACTATTATTCTAACGCTGCCTCCTTCCTCCTATTTTTATCACCTGGGTCTACCACCTCTAATTTTCCACTTTCTTCCAAATTAATCGCTATGGCTTATTAGAGTGCAGCACTGCAGCCTACTTCAGCTGACTGCTAGCTGCAGTTTGGCAGTTCAAATCTCACCGGCTCAAGGTTGACTCAGCCTTCCATCCTTCCGAGGTGGGTAAAATGAGGACCCAGATTGTTGGGGGCAATATGCTGAACTCTGTAAACCACTTAGAGAAGGCTGTAAAAGCACTATGAAGCGGTATATAAGTCTAAATGCTATTGCTATTGCTATTAATTATGGCATTTATTAAAAATCTATCGTGCCAACGTCCCCACAGTCAACTTAATAAGGCAGTGCAATCCTGAGATCTGATGCCCAAAGGTGCTCTGAAGCATTCTTTGCAGAGGCGGCTCTAGGACAACTTCCCATGGCCAACTCACCATGGCTAACTTGCCATGGCCATTGGCCAACTTGCTGCGGCCAACTTGCCATGGCCACCTTGCCATCGGACAAGCCACCGTGGGACAATATTTACAATACTATTGAAGAAATTGTGAAAGAGAATCATTTAAAAAAAGGATACAAAAGGTGGGAGGTACCAAATCAGTGATGGTTTGTAAATATTTTTGCTACCGGTTTGCGCAGAAGCGTCCCGGGTGGGTGGGCGGAGCCTCCCACCACTGGCGCTACCAGTTCTAAGAACCAGTCCGAACCGGGAACAAACCCATCTCTGGACCAAATGCAATGTGAATGACAAGAAATAAAAGATTTGTTTAATTATTTTAAATAATTAAATTGAATTGTTGAATTGTCCTGTAGTGAGTTGTCCTGAGGTAAGCTGGCTGCGATGAGTTGGCCAGGGGGAATGGTCCCATTCCATGCAGAGGCTGCAGCTGAAGCTCCCCAGGGAAAAGGGGTCCTTGGGGGAGCAATTGCCATGTTCAAGACTCTAGAAGCTCTCAAGCTGATGTGGGTCTTTGATCCAAAGTCCTAATACAGGTAGTCCTTGACTTACAACCATTCCCTGAACCATTCATTCAGGGGCTGCCACAAAGAAGAGGGAGTCAAGCTGTTCTCCAAAAACAGGGGTCTCCAACCTTGGCAACTTTAAGACTTGTGGACTTCAACTCCCAGAATTCAACAGCCAGCTTTGCTGGCTGAGGAACTCTGGAAATTGAAGTCCACAAGTCTTAAAGTTGCCAAGGTTGGAGACCCCTGCTCCAAAGCATCTGAAGGCAGGACAAGAAGCAATGGATGGACACTAATCAAGGAAAGAAGCAACCTGGAACTAAGGAGGAATTTCCTGACAGTGAGGACAATTAACCAGTGGAACAACTTGCCTCCAGAAGTTGTGAATGCTCCAACATTGGAAGTTTTTAAAAAGAGATTGGATAACCATTTGTCTGAAATGGTATAGGGATTCTTGCTTGAGCAGGGGGTTGGACTAGAAGACCTCCAAGGTCCCTTCCAACTCTGTTATTCAATTCTACCTAGTGACCATTCGAAGTTACAACAGCACTGAAAAAAGTGACTTATCACTATTTTTCACACTTGCACCATCCCCATGGTCACGTGATCAAAATTCAAACTTTGCTTGACAAGTGGCATGTATTTATGACGGTCCCAGTGTCCCGGGGTCACGTGATCCCCTTTCGTGACCTCCTGACAAGCAAAGTCAATGGGGAAGCCACATTCACTTAGCAACCGAGTCGCTAACCTAACAACTGCAGTGATTCATTTAATGGCTGTGGCCAGAAAGGTTGTAATATGGGGCAAAACTTACTTAAGAGCTGTCTCGCTTAGCAGCAGAAAGTTTGGGCTTAACTGTGGTCATAACTCAAGGACTGCCTATATGTAACCAACTTCCAGAAAAGACTCTGGATCCATTCATCTCAGTCAATATTGAGCCTATTTACTTTCTCTCCCTCCCTCCCTCCCTCCCTCCCCATGTGGGACGCACTGTGCTGTACGCAACCAGCCCATTTTCTTCCTTGATCATTCAAGCTATTTTGCAACACACACACACACACCCAAAACTGAGTTAATTCAGAGACCAACCGAGATGTCCTGCACAAACCCATCTGCAAGTTAACACTAATAAGCACAAATTAAAACTCTCAGCCGTTGCAGCTTCACCCAGGAAATGGAATCCCGGCTTTTGATGTTAATTTGCAACGCATTATGTATATATTGATGTTCCAAGAAAAAAAATACTGCATAATTTTGTGTAAAGCTCAGCAGTTTATCTGTACTTCTGCAAGATCAGAACTTTGTACGTCACTCATGTGTGTGTGTGTGTGCGTGTCTTGCTTGGCTCAGCGGCTGAGCTCTGCATGCCATTAAACCCTTGTCGGATTTTGTGATTAGTGGTTTGCTCGGGATGTTTTGCTTAATGAGCAAACAGCTGTTCCAGGAGATTGGCCATCCTACCTTTCCACCTCCTGCTGGGTCGTTGTTCTCTCGGTTTTCTTTCCACCTTCAAAGCGGCCGATGGAACTCTTCTTAATCCAGAGGACAATGCAAGTCCTGCAGAAGGACGTCATCCGGGCGACAGTTGGCCTGTGCAAAACCAGCTGCTTCTTTACAACACCGAGAATTTATTTTGTTCCTCTGTTTTGAGTTCTTCATTTACCTTGATATACCACCGACGATGGAAATTTCGTACAAGGAAAGCCACGTTAACATCTAGGCATTAAAAGCGCGGTTAAAATAGCAATTAAAATAAACAAGGAATACAAATAATAATTAAAATTTGGAATCAGCAATTACTGTATTTTTCGGAGTATAAGACGCACCAGAATATAAGACGCACCTTAGTTTTGGGGGAAGAAAACAAGGAAAAAAATGTTTCTATGCAAAGCCCATTAAAAGTCATCTACTTACAGTGGGCAGAAGTAAAACAAGCCCAAAAGTGATAAGCAAAAGGAATTTCAGCAGGTATATCCTGCTTATCATCTGGTCATCCCACATAAAAGTCATTCAAACAAGCAAAAGATTTATTTAGGATATCTTTTTCAATAAATTATGCCCAGAGATAACAAGTATGACAGGGATCTTGACAGACAAGGAAAAGAGAACTTTCCTATGGTACTTTTTTTTCACTAAAAGGAACTTCATTCTGATTAAAACTGCCATAAACATGTTGCTATTTAGATATTTAGTTGTCTAGATCTTAAAATTATCAGACACTGCAGTGGCTGCTAAAAGAAAATACTGTAAGTAGATTTGCAAATGTTGGAGAGAAGAGTTATAAACATCCATACTATGTTTTCTTCTTTAAAAAAAAGGGAAATACTTCTGAGGAATATTTCTGCTTCTTTCCAGTACACTAAAGCAGATATAGGAATAATAATAATCAATAAATAAGATTGAGAAGTAGTACTCTGCTATTTAAAAGAAGATACAAAAGCACTGGGCCTCTTCAGATCAAGCATTTATTTTAAAAAGCTTCTTCATTTTGTTGTCTAGAACAATAATAAAGCAGTCTTTAAAAAAATAAGTCTAATAATTTGAACATTCTACAGACATTTATAGTTATTCACTTACCCCTTTGCCTCCAGTTCAGCAGAAAATAGAAATCTGCCTGTCTCTCCCACCTATCTGCCTCTTTGCAGCCTAGTTTCAGTTTCACTTTAGCTAGCACCTGGCCATGCAGCCTCTCTCAGCTGTGTGTCGGGAGGCTGATAAAGATCAGCTTATGTTAATTGGGCTCTGGCTGTTTGCTGCAAAGAGGTAAATTGATGGGAAGCAGAGACCAAAGGGTGGGGGTGGCTGGGTGAGTGGGGCTACATTCGATGTATAAGACGCACCCAAGTTTTCACCCTCTTTTTGGGGGGAAAAAGGTGCGTCTTATACTCGGTAAATGTCTGTAGAAAAAAATGTGCTTTCAAGACCTAAGGAACAAAGAGGCAACTCTGCAGGGAGTATCTTCCAAAGAGCTGGACTGAGTCAGGGAAAGCTTGGTCTGGATTGGGCACCAGGCAAGAGTGCAGCAACTAGTTACCTAGTTGGGTAATGAAACATCTACAAGAGACCAACCAAACTCTGAGAGCACCAAAGACCCAACAATAATCCTCCTCCTCCTCTTCACAAACCTCACTCTCTTTTAGCACTGATGATGTTGCCTTGACTGCTAATGAAACGTCTGCATGAAAACAATCAAGCTCAGAGAGCACCAAGGACCCAACAATCCTCCTCCTCCTCCTCCTCCTCCTCCACTTCCTCCTCCTCCACTTCCTCCTCCTCTCTCCTCCTCCTCCTCCTCCTCTTCACAAACCTCACTCTCTTCTAGCACTGATGATGTTGCCTTGACTGCTAATGAAACGTCTGCATGAAAACAATCAAGCTCAGAGAGCACCAAAGACCCAACAATCATCCTGCTCCTCTTCCCCTTCCTCCTCCTCCTCCTCCTCCCCTTCCTCCTCCTCTCTCCTCCTCCTCCTCCACTTCCTCCTCCTCTCTCCTCCTCCTCACAAACCTCACTCCCTTCTAGCACTGATGACGTTGCCTTGTTTGGTAATGAAAGGTCTACAAGAAAGCAACCAAGCTCAGATAGCACCAAAGACCCGACAGTCCAATCCTAACCTACAGATATTCTCCTCTAGAGCCACCTTCTCTAATAGAGCATTCCCTGTGGCAATGATGATGGTATGATGGGTGAAATAGCATCATGTTGTGGTGACACAAACTTCACTCCTTTAGTACTGCGTCTTATTTCCCTGGTTACAGAGACAAATTTTGGATATTATAGAAAACACCAAGGAGATTGCAACAAAAGGCTTACATGCATTGTGTTTTCTCCACTTCTGGGTGGTTCTGCCAAGCCATTTTTGGTTTGACTAATGTGGTGCCACAAAATCACGACAGGACCCTTGTTTGTTGGGGGAGGCCCTGGAATGCAGCCTCAGCTTGGCTTCTGCACGATCACATTTGTGACTTCCTTTGGAGAAACGTGCACACACACAACAACAGCTACTCAATAGTTGGGACAGTTAAATTCTAGATAAAATTTCCTTCATCCCTCCCTCCCTCCCTTCTTTTCATTCTTCCAACCTATCTACCTACCTACCCAGATTGTTGGGGGAAATATGCTGACTGTAAGGATCTTACAACTGACTGTAAGAATCTGTAAACTGCTTAGAGAGCACTGTGAAGCAGTATGGGAGTTGATGTCCACAAGACTTAAAGTTGCCAAGTTTGAGGACCCCTGGCCTAAGTGGCCTACGTGGAGGGATGCAAGCAGTGGGGTAGCCTAAGGTTCTGTTTTAGGCCCAGTACTCTTCAATATCTTCATAAACAATTTAAGTGAAGGGATAGAAGAGGAACACATCAAATTTGCAGACAATACCAAGCTAGCAGGAATAGCCAACAGCCAGTAGATGGACCTTGACAGACTCGAACACTGGGCCCTATCTAACAAAATGAAATTCATTGGAGAGAAAAGTAAGGTTCTACACTTAGGGAGGAAAAAACAAACGTGCAGGTACAGCTTAGATGAAACCTGGCTCAACAGCAGTAACTGCAAGAGAAATCTCTGAGTCCTAGTAGACAATCACTTAAATATGAGCCAGCTGTGTGCTGCAGCTGCCAATCCTAGACTGCATTAATAGAGGGATAGCATCAAGATCACGTGAACTGTTAATACTACTTTATAAGGCCTTAATAAGACCACATTTGGAATACTGCATCCAGTTTTGGTCACCACAATGTAAAAAAGATGTTGAGACTCTGGAAAGAGTGCAGAGAAGAGCAACCAAGATGATTAGGGGACTGAAAGCTAAAACATATGAAGAACGGCTGCAGGAATTGGGTATGTCTAGTTTAATGAAAAGAAGGACCAGGGGAGACATGATAGCAGTCTTCCAATATCTCAGGGGTTGCCACAAAGAAGAAGGAGTCAAGCTATTCTCCAAAGCACCTGAGGGCAGGACAGGAAGCAATGGATGGAAACTAAACAAGGAGAGAAGCAACCTAGAACTAAGGAGAAATTTCCTGAAAGTGAGAACAATCAACCAGTGCAACAGTTTGCCTTCAGAAGTTGTGAATGCTCCAACACTGGAGGCTTTTAAGGAGAGATTGGCAGCCATTGTCTAGAATGGTATAGGGTCTCCTGCTTGAGCAGAGGGCTGGACTAGAAGACCTCCAAGGATCCTTCCAACTCTGTTATTTTGTTATTCTGTTATGATGAAGCCCTCACATTCTATGTTCATTTCATTGAACAATTCAGGGAGAAAGTGAGTAATTATTCAGTTGTAAGTCTTATCTTTCCTGTAATGTTTAATTCTTCAATTTCAGAGTCAGTAAGACATTATTGTGACTTTTATTTATTTTTCCTTTCTTAGATGACATTAATTTTTTTTTATTGAACACACAAAACAAGACACACCAAAACGTGTAACAAACAGGTGGGGCATTTGTAGCCCCCTATCCATTTTATACAGTATTTCATTTAATATTCATATTGTTCTCACATTACCTATCCTATTATACAATATATCTTCTAAAACCTTTATAAGATTACTTGAAAGTACACCTTTATACTTTTCTTTTGTTCTATCTTACTGTTAACTAAGGCATTAGCATCCCCAATAGTAATTAAATTCTCTACTCCTAGTTCTGTAAATTTATGGTGTATTTTTTTTTTTGATGCAATTCAAATTGTTTATCATTTGAGGCATAAATTGTTGTGAGTATAGCAAGTAGTCTTAAATTCTCTTTTTTGATATGTACTTGTTGAAGGACAGTTACATTAATGTCAAGTTTTTCCCTTTATTTTTGTTTAGAAAATGTTTGAGTTCTTTACTTCTGGTTATTAAGTCGATTTATATTGGTGAATGTTATTTTTTGTTTCTTCGGAGATTATTATTTATAATATCTCTTAGTATGCTTCATCTCTCTTAGCACTCTGCCTTGCGTTTTCTCTTGCTGTCTTTGTTTCTTAATGACCTCCTTTTGTTTCTTCCTTTCTTCTACTAGATATTCTTCTTCTTGGCTTCTATCTTCTAAATCTTCTCTGCTTTCCCTACTTTCACTGCTGGGTTGTTCTTCTTCTATTAGGCCGCTTTGTTCACCAAAATTCCGTGCTTGTTCTAATGAGTTGATTCTGATCTTCTTCTCCTGCCATGTTATCAAGAGCCCCTCCGGCATCAGCCATCTATACATATTATCCTTAGATGACATTTAATTGGGGACTGCTCTTATTATCTGAACAAGTGTTCGAGAAATGTTTGGGCAAATAATGAAACAAGTCTTTAAATACTAAAATGTCTTGCAACTATATTTTGTTATTTGCTTTGGACTACCAACCATCCTTTAGACCAGATTAGCATTATGTCTCAGCAGTGTTACAAAGCAGACTTGGGGGAATTTATTTATTTATTTATTAAACTTATTAGCCACCCATCTTACCACAGGATAACTCTGGGCGGCTTTCAATGTTAAAAAGATAAAACTATATAAATAAAATACTTCTTCTTCTTCCATGACCAGATCAAATTTTAAACTGCCAGAATGAAGCGACAAATAAATCATTATTGGTACATGTTTCTTGTAGTAGCAGATGGGTCAGGCTCTGTGTATCTCCATTTTTACACAGTGTGTTGTTATCCGCTAACAGCCTCCACTTGAGCATATTGGTTTTACACTTAGGCACTCCAACTCTCAACCTATTCAGGGTCCTCCAAGTAGTTTAAGGGAGGTCAGATCCTTCAGTCATATCCTTCTTGAACGTTATTCCTTAGATGATGTTATTCCTTAAATAAATAAAACGCTACAAAGATATTTCTTTTTACAACCCTGTAATCTCTTAATTTGGGGTAGAGTCAGGGCGACTGAGTGGAGCTGAGCATTTACTGGCCGGATGCCCTTCCTGACGCCTTTGCAGAGTTCACAGCAGATATTTTTTTTCTTTGCACCCTGAGAGAGAAACATCTGTTGCTGCTAGGATTGAACTCTGAACCTTCCGATTGGGAGGCAAGCGACTTCACTTCTAGGCCATCGCGCTGCTCTACAAAGATACTATATATTTACAAAGATGTAAATCTACAAAGAATGTTTGGGAATTTGGGGTTCCCAGCTCTTGCTAAAAGGAGAATTCCCAGCATCAGCCACCCACCGCTGCTCACACCGTCTGGTCTGTGACTGATGGGTGTTGTAATTCAGTAACATCTGAATTACAATAAGTTTCCCCAAGATCCAAATTTCGAACACTCAGCCTAGATCTGTTTTGTTTTCCAGGGAGAGATCTGCTCGGTTATGTGTCCTCCTGGGAGCTATGGAGTCAATTGCTCTTCGGCCTGCAACTGCAAAAACGATGGCATGTGTTCCCCAGGAGATGGCTCCTGCTTCTGCAGAGAAGGTAAAATTTCCAGCTATTTCAACGACTATTGTGCATTAATGTCCATCATGCTTTCTCAGAATGATCCAGATCTCCAAAGCTTTTCCTGTTGTTTGGGTCCCATATTGTATCTGGCTGCTAATTAAGGTTGGTGCAGTTTGTGGTTTTCTTTTTTTGCCATGGCTTAATCCTTCCTCTCTGACATGGTGCACACTTAGGATTTGGTCCATTTGGTCAACAACAGAATAGAATAGAACAGAACGGAACGGAATGGAATGGAATGGAATGGAATAGAATGGAATAGAATGGAATGGAATGGAATGGAATGGAATGGAATGGAATGGAATAGAACGGAATAGAACGGAATATGGAATATGGAATATGGAATATGGAATATGGAATATGGAATATGGAATAGAATAGAATAGAATAGAATAGAATAGAATAGAATAGAATAGAATAGAATAGAATAGAATAGAACACAACACAACACAACACAACACAACACAACACACTTGGCCAAGTGTGATTAGACACACAAGGAATTTGTTTCCAGTGTGCAAACTCTCAATGTATACATACAGTACAATAGTGATAGATTATGCTCCGAATGTGCCCTCCTTGTTGTTGGGACTTACGACTATGCCCTCAAACTGGCTGTTTTACCCTGCAGGTAGTCCTTGACTTACAATCATTCATTTAGCGATCATTAGAATGGGGTTGGACTAGAAGACCTAGAGGGTCCCTTCCAACTCTATTATTCTATGTTCTATGTTCCTTCAAAGTTAAAACAGCACTAAAATAAGTGACTTTCAGCTGCTCCTTACATTTTCAACCATTGTAGCATCCCCACACTCGCAGGACCCTTCGCTACACAGGGCATATATTTACAACAGTTGCAGACCCAATCCTTGAGTCACGTGATCGCCATTTGCAACCTTCCCAGCTGGCATCTGAAAAGCAAAGTCAGTGAGAGAAGTTGGATTCACTCAACAACTGCAGTGATTCACTTAACAACCATGATAAAAAAGGTTGCAAGATAAGGTGCAACTCACTTAACCACTTTGCTTAGCAGCTCTGGTCCCAATTACAGTTGTAAGTCAAGGACTATCTGTCAAGGATGAACCTTTGGCAACTACGTGCCCAGTGGTGGGTTCTACTTACCTTCCCTGCCGATTTGCATTGCAACGGAAGTGCACGTTTTGCGCACAGAAGCCTTTGCGCATGCGCAGAGGGGTTTTTGGCAATCCACGGCGACTGGAGGACCGGTTCGGGGGCATGGACTGCCGGTCAACGCTGCCGGTTCAGTGAGCGGCAGGAAATTTCCGCTACCAGTTCTATAGAACCATTCCGAAGTGGCGGCAACCAACCACTATACGTGCCTCTTCATTTCCTCTTGCCATTAGAGTAAGGGTGTGTGTGTGGCTTTTGAGTGGGTTAGATGGAGAAACAAAACTTCTATGATTCCGCTGAAGATCGTGAGAGCCTGAAACATTTCCAAGGACATCATAACAGGTGTGAGGTTGAAGCAGATGGTTCCCATAACAAAGTGAACTTGTTTATAAAAGGTTGGAGGGGTTGGCTGGGAAAATTATTGTTTAATTCTGTGAAGAGCCGAGGTGGCGCAGCGGTTAGAGGCAGGTACTGCAGGCCACTTTAGCTGACACTGATCCGCAGGTCAGCGGTTCAAATCTCACCGGCTCAAGGTTGACTCAGCCTTCCATCCTTCCGAGGTAGGTAAAATGAGGACCCAGATTGTTGGGGGCAATATAAATATACATTGCTTACTAGTGTAAACCGCTTAGAGAGTGCTTGCACTGTGAGGCGGTATATAAATCTCACAAAATAAATAAATAAATAAAGTGATGTTTGGGAACCTCAGAGTTAGTTTTACTTCGACATTACCATGCAGCGTATTCCATAAACAGTAAGATTTTCGGAATCTGGAGTCTTATTGGGATTCTTGAGCTGGATGTTGACACTACCTGTATTTATGTGAACTTTCTTTCCTCCGACTCCAACCTACCCCTTTGTCTTCAACTTTACTCCTGAATTTAGGTGATCTGGGTTTGATTATGGACTGCTTGGTTTGTTTCTATGCCTGATTTTGCTGACTCAAATGAAGGCTTCTGGGAAAGATAATTCTGTAATTTACACATCTTGCTATTCCCCTCAAAAAGGAATTTATTTTCAAAGAGAGAGGGCACGCAGCCACGGTTGATACTTGAGCTAATGTTCCTTGGCGCTTTGATTTTACAGGGTGGCAGGGAAGCGACTGTTCCATTCCATGCCCGAGCAACACATGGGGTCTTAACTGCAACCAGACGTGTTATTGTGCCAACGGAGCTGCATGTGACCCCGTGGATGGATCTTGCCTTTGTGGTCCTGGATGGCAAGGAGAAATCTGTGACCAGCCCTGCCCTGTAAGTCTTCCTCAAGTTGGAGAGAGATTTGCTGTTTTCATGAGTGATCCAAGCAGAGATCAGGGAGATACATGTCATATTTTCACTACACCTGAAATCAGTCCGAATAACAATAGAGCTGGAAGGGCCATCGAAAGACTTCTAGTCCTACCTGCTGCTCTTCTTTACTCTAACCACTGTAACTCAAGAATGTAGTCAAAAGGGAGACTCAAAAGAAGCTACAAAAATGCCCAGAGTTGCTGTTAACATCCAGGCTAGGTGAGAACTCCAGAGATCAGGGACCAAGTAGCTTATGACCGTCCCGTGAATGGTGCTCAGGATCCCTCCAACGTTGGTGGGAAGAAGAACCAATGCACTGAACGAATGAACAGAACAGGACAACCGAGTTGGAAGGGACCTTGGAGGTCTTCTAGTCCAACCCCCTGCTCAAGCAGGAGACTCTATACCCGTGATGGCGAACCTATGGCACGCATGCCAGAAGTGGCACACAGAGCCATCTCTCCAGGCACGCCAGACATCGCCTGTTAGTCTTCCGGGTTCCGGCGCGCCGGCCAGCTGGTTTTGTGCGTGCGGGAGCGCCAGAAACCAGAAGAGCAGCTCCCTGGTGTGCATGCACACGCCGGGAAGCTGAGCTTCTGCTTTCCGGCACGTGCATGTGTGCCGGCCAGCTAGTCTTCACATGCGCATGTGCGCCAGATACTGGAAGACCAGGTGACCAGTGCGCATGCGCACATCGGAAACTGGAAGCTCAGCTTCCCGGTGCGCACATGCACGTGGGAGCTGCTCTTCCAGTTTCTGGCACTCCCTCGCAAGCGCACGCTTAGTGCCGAAAAGGTTCACCAACACTGCCCTATACCATTCAGGACAAATGGCGGCTCAATTTGTTGTTAAAAGCCTTCATTAACGGAGCACTCACCACTTCTGGGGCAAGCTGTACCACTAATTAATTGTTCTAACTGCCAGGAAATTCCTCCTTAGTTCTAGATTGCTTTTCTCCTGAGTTAGTTTCCATCCATTGCTTCTTGTCTTGCCTTCTGGTGCTTTGGAGAATAGTCTGATCTCCTCTTCTCTATGTCGGCCCCTGAAATGTTGGAACACTAATGTGTAGACTCCAGAGAGCTATTACAGCAGATGGCTTTCGATAGACTAGATATGTATTATGTATGTATGTATCAGTGGTGGTATGTATGTATTAATTTAATTTAATTTAATTTAATTATTTAATAATTTAATTTAATTATTTAATTTAATTTAATTTAATTTAATTTAATTATTTAATAATTTAATTTAATAATTTAATTTAATTTAATTTAATTTAATAATTTAATTTAATTTAATAATTTAATTTAATTTAATTTAATTTAATTTAATTTAATTTAATTTTATTTTATTTTATTTTATTTTATTTAATAATTTAATTTAATTTAATTTAATTTAATTTAATTTAATTTAATTTAATTATTTAATTTAATTTAATTTAATTTAATTTAATTTAATTTAATGGATTTCTATGCCGCCCAACTCCCTGAGGACTCTGGGCGGCTCACAACATGTAGATTCCATTACAATATAAAATACAATATAAAACACAATATAAAATACAGTAGTTAAAAAATTACAAAAGTTAAAAGGGATATCTCATATGTACAATCAAGGGGGGAGACCCATATGTAATCTACTTGGTCTCACTTTCACCCCGCCTGCCGGAAGAGCCAAGTTTTTATCGCTTTCCGGAAGGCCAGCAGGGTGGGGATGGTCCTGATCTCCGGGGGAAGCTGGTTCCACAGGGAGGGAGCTCCCACAGAGAAGGCCCTCCCCCTTGACCCCGCCAACTGACATTGTTTGGTCGATGGGACCTGGAGGAGGCCAACTCTGTGGGCCCTGACCGGTCGTAGGGAGGTATGCGGCAGAATGCGGTCCCGAAGGTAACCTGGCCCTGAGCCATGTAGGGCTTTAAAGGAAACGACCAACACCTTAAATTGGATCCGGAGACTAATGGGCAGCCAATGCAGCTGGCGGAGAATCGGAGTTACGTGGGTGCATCTGGGTGCACCCACCACAGCTCGCGCAGCTGCATTTTGCACCAGTTGCAGTCGCCGGACACTCTTCAAGGGTAGCCACATGTAGAGCGCATTGCAGTAATCCAGCCGTGAGGTGATAAGGGCATGAGTGACTGTGAGAAGTGCCTCCTTCTCCAAGTAGGGTCGCAATTGGTGCACAAGACGTACTTGTGCAAAGGTCCCCCTAGCCACAGCTGAAAGATGTTGCTCCAATTTTAGCTGTGGGTCTAGGAGGACACCCAAATTGCGAACCCGTTCTGAGGGAGCTAATTTCTCCCCCCCAAGAACCAAGGAGGGACAATTGGTCAAGTCCTTAGGAGGCAATATCCACAGCCACTCAGTCTTGTCAGGGTTAAGTTTTAGCCGGTTCTTCCCCATCCAGACCCTAACATCGTCCAGGCAGCGGCCCATTACGTCTACGGCTTACCCGAATTGAGACGGGGTGGAGATGTACAACTGGGTATCATCAGCATATTGCTGATACCTCACCCCGTGTCGTCGGATGATCTCACCCAGTGGCTTCATGTAGATGTTAAACAGGATGGGCGAGAGGACCGAGCCCTGCGGCACCCCACATAGTAGGGGCCTAGGGCTCGACCTCTGCCCCCCTGTCAACACCGACTGCGTCCTGTCAGAGAGGAAGGAGGAGAACCACTGCAAAACAGTGCCGCCCACCCCCATCTCTCCGAGACGATGCAGAAGGATACCATGGTCAATGGTATCGAAGGCCGCTGAGAGGTCAAGTAGCACCAGGATAGAGGAGTGACCCCCATCCCGGGCTCGCCAGAGATCATCCATCAGGGTGACCAAAGCCGTTTCCGTACTGTAGCCGCGCCTGAAACCAGATTGAAAGGGATCCAGAAAATCAGTGTCATCCAACAGCCGTAGGAGCTGGAGCGCCACCACTTTCTCAACAACCTTCCCCGCGAAGGGAAGGTTGGAGACTGGACGGAAGTTTTTTAAATCCGCCGGGTCCAGGGAAGGCTTCTTGAGAAGGGGTCTCACCACCACAGCTTTTAAGGGCTGTGGGACGGACCCCTCTCTCAAAGAAGCGTTGACCAACGCCTGGAGCCAGCCGCGTGAAACCTCCCTGGTGGCCGAAACCAACCAGGAAGGGCACGGGTCCAATAAACAAGTGGCGGAGCTCATAGCTCCTATGGCCTTGTCTACATCCTCAGGAGTCACCGGTTCAAACCTATCCCATATAACTGGACTAAGACCTGCCCCAGTCGTCTCGGCCTGTACTGCCCAATCGGAGTCCATGTATGTATGTATGTATGTATGTATGTATGTATGTATGTATGTATGTATGTATCAGTGGTATAGCACCGGTAGCGACCGGCTGGTGACGTCACGGATGTTGTAACTGGTCATAAATGTGTATGTGTGCGCGCATGTGTACATGTGTGCATGTATAAGGCTGTCAAAACTCAAAAAACTGGTCAAGTAGCTCTGAGGAGGTCAGTCATAAATTTGAACACTTGCTAAGCAACCGGCCATTAAGCGAGGACCACTTGTATTTGGTTTGCCTTGAGGGTTCAGAGCTGTATGGAATCTGGTTTCTTTTAATCCTTTGGGGGATTGCAAAAGGTCCGGATGCAGGAATCCTCGTAGGGGGACTAGGATCGTGACCACTTAGCCACACCTGCCCAGTCACATGACTATGAAGCCATGCCTGCCCAGTCACATGACCGTCAAGCCACTCCCACCCAGTCACATGACCGTCAAGTCACGCCCACAAAATTAAGCCACGCCCACAAAATTAAGCCACTCCCACAGAGTGGCAGTAAAACATTTAGGAACCCGCCCCTGGTATGTATGTATGTACCCCGTTTCCCCCAAAATAAGACATCCCCTGATAATAAGCCCAATCGGGCTTTTGAGTGCATGGCAATAAGGCCAAGCGCTTATTTCAGGGTTCAAAAAAAAATAAGACAGGGTCTTATTTTCGGGGAAACAGGGTATGTGCTTATTTATTACATTTGTTTGCCGCCCATCTTGTAGCAGTGACTTTTCTAGCTTACTAAGAACCTATCTAACAAAATGAAATTCAATGTAGAGAAAAGTAAAGTCCTACACTTCGGCAAGAAAAACCAAAAGTACACATATAGACTGGAGAAACCAGGCTTAATAGCAGTAACTGTGAGAGGGATCTTGGAGTCTTAGTGGAGAATCAATTAAGTATGAGCCAGCAGTGTGCAGCGGCAGTCAAAAAAGCCAATGTAATCCTAGGTTGCATCAACAGAGGGATTCAATCAAGATCAAGTGAGGTACTAATACCACTCTATAAAGCCTTAGTAAGACCACACCTAGAGTACTGCATCCAGTTTTGGTCACCACATTATAAAAAAGATGTTGAGACTAGAAAGAGTGCAGAGAAGAGCAACCAGGATGATTAGGGGACTGGAGGCTAAACCATACGAT
Source organism: Diadophis punctatus similis (assembly GCA_023053685.1). NCBI lineage: Eukaryota > Metazoa > Chordata > Lepidosauria > Squamata > Dipsadidae > Diadophis > Diadophis punctatus. The sequence continues at coordinate 4,310,482 of JALIGW010000012.1, forward strand.
GAACGGTTGCAGGAACTGGGCCTGGCTAGTCTAGTGAAGAGAAGGACCAGGGGAAACATGATAGCAGTCTTCCAATATTGAAGGGGCTCCCACAGAGAGGAGGGGGTCAAGCTATTTTCCAAAGCACCTGAAGGCCAGACAAGGAATAATGGATGGAAACTGAACAAGGAGAGATTCAACCTAGAAATAAGGAGAAATTTTCTGACAGTGAGAGCAATCAACCAATGGAACAGAAGTTGCCTTCGGAAGTTGTGGGAGCTTCATCCCTGGAGGCTTTCAAGAAGAGACTGGACTGCCATTTGTCAGAAATGGTGCAGGTTTTGCTTGAGCAGGCGGTTGGACTAGATGACCTACAAGGTCCCTTCCAACTCTGTTAATCTGTTAATCTCTGTTAATCTACACCAAAAGCAATAAAATGATAGAGACACATATATCCAACTGTAATAAAAATGCAAATTACAATTTATGACTAAAAGATAAGGAGGGAAGGAGTAGGATGAGCTGGAGGGGGAGGGGGGATCTGCTATTGGTCCATCAACCACCCCTAGTGTGATACTCTCCCATTGGGACCCCAAGCCAGCTGGCAGAGTCTTAATTAAGATCTTAATTAAATTAAGATCTTAATTTGTTTTTCTTTTCCAAGTTAGCTAAACTGGTAACAATCAGCACTTCTTGTAAAACAGAATTGGGCCAATTAGCTGCAGACAGATTAAGCAAAAAATAGGCATCAAGTTTTTCTGGGATTCAGCCAGAAACATTACACCTGATTTAAACACATAAGTTTAAATTGGTAACTATAATTGCAGGTAGTCCTCGAATTATAACAGTTCACTTAGTGACCGTTCAAAGTTACGATGGCACTGAAAAAGGTGACTTATGACCATTTTTCACACTTATGACCGTTGCAGCATCCCCATAGTCACGTGATTTTCATTGGGATGCTTGACAATTGACTCACATTTATGACGGTTGCAGTGTCCCAGGGTTATCTGATCCCCTTTTGCAACCTTCTGACAAGCGAAGTCAATAGGGGAACCAGATTCACTTAACAACCTTGTTACAAACTGTACAACTGCAGTGATTCACTTAACAAATGTGACAAGAAAAGTCATTGAACTCACTGAACACGTTTCTCACTTAGCAACATAAATTTTGGGCTCAATTATTTTTGTAAGTTGAGGAATGTAAGAGATTGGACCGCCATTTGTCAGAAATGGTGGAGGGTCTCCTGCTTGGGTGGGTGGGGGGGTTGGATTAGATGACCTACAAGGTCCCTTCCAACTCTGTTAATCTGTTATTACTTTTCTGGTTAGAGTTTAGAATTTTTATTTTTTATTTATTATTTTATTTCTACGCTCTTATAGGCCGCCCAATCCTGTAGGACTCAGGGAGGCGTACAACATGGATAAGAAACGTACATTAAAAGCAATAATAACAATTTAAAAATAAAACAATATTAAAACATTATCAAAAACACCATTCATGGGGGAATCTGATCTCCTTATTCAGAATACCTGTATATGTTATGTAGTTAGAATAAGGTTGTCTCGGTAGATTCCTGCATCCACCTATCCTCATTTGTTCTTCTTCTTCTTTTTTTATGTTAATGGAAGGATGGGACGTACGGCCTGAACTGCAGTGAACGTTGTGATTGTGACCATGCAGATGGCTGTGATCCTTTGACTGGCTATTGCTGCTGCCTTGCTGGCTGGACAGGTAACATGACATACAATCAAATGCTTCACCTTGTAGCTCAGTTAGACGCTACCATCTCTTCACCCTTTGCTTTAAATCAGGTGTGACCAACCTGCAGCCTCTGGATTCATTTAGTGACCGTTTGAAGTTACAACAGCACAGAAAAAAATGACTCGTGATTGTTTTTCGCACCTAGAACCGTTGCAGCATCCCCAGGGTCACATGATCAAAATTCAGACGCTTGGCAACTGACTCATATTTACGACGGTTGCAGTGTCCTAGGGTCCTGCGATCCCATTTTGCGACCTTCTGCCAAGCAAAGTCAATGGGGAAACCAAATTCACTTAACAACCGTGTTACTAACTTAACAAGTGCAGTTCTTCGCTTAATAACTGTGGCAAGAAAGGGCATAACGTGGCTCAAAACTCACTTAGCAATTGTCTTGCTTAGCAACGTTGGGCTCAGTTGTGATCGTAAGTCTAGCAGTAATGTCCTTGAAGAGTTTTCAATAGCAGAATTTGGTTGCCTGGATACTTTTACTTATTTACTTTTTTTAATAAGCAAATGGCTGCATAAAATTTCCAGGGGTCAGTGGCTAAGTTGCTGAGCTTGTCGATCAGAAAGGTCGGCAGTTCAGCGGTTCGAATCCCTAGCGCCGCGTAACGTGGTGAGCTCCCATTACTTGTCCCAGCTTCTGCCAACCTAGCAGTTCGAAAGCACGTAAAAAATGCAAGTAGAAAAATTAGGGACCACCTTTGGTGGGAAGGTAATAGCGTTCCGTGCGCCTTCGCCGTTTAGTCATGCCGGCCACATGATCACGGAGACGTCTTCGGACAGCGCTGGCTCTTTGGCTTTGAAATGGAGATGAGCACCGCCCCCTAGCACGTATGTGCAAGGAATGACTAGCACATATGTGCGAGGGGAAGCTTTACCTTTAGAGTCCCAAATGCTGAGCAATGCCCATCCAGTTAGGGAGGACGACTCATGTGGGAAATTAGCCTTCAGTTGTTGCTGAACCACAAGAAATTCAGGACTGCCCCAACACACACACACACACACACACACACACACACACACACACACACACACACACTCCAGGGACCCTTATCTGTCTGCTCCCATGGGGAACAGGCAGTCTGTGAAGATTCTCTATTATAGGCAGAATATAATAAAGTGGTTAGCTTGGAGTTTACATTTGTGGATCTGGTTGTTTGCACCTGACATACATCATTAGAGCTGTGGTGATGCAATGGTTAAAATCCAGTATTGTAGGCTGACTCTGCCAACTGTCAGGAGATGGATCCTGACCAACTCAAGGTTGACTCAGCCTTCCATCCATCCGAGGTCTAAAATGAGGACCCAGATAGTTGGGGGCAATAGGCTGAACTCTATAAACTGCTTAGAAAGGGCTGTAAAGCATTATGAAGCGGTATATAAGTCTAAGTGCTGGTGCTATTCTATTCTATTCTATTCTATTCTATTCTATTCTATTCTATTCTATTCTGTTCCTGTTCTGTTCTGTTCTGTTCTGTTCTGTTCTGTTCTGTTCTATTGCTATGGTGGCACAATAGTAGAAATGCGGTATTGCAGGCTAATTCTGCCCACAGTCTGGAGTTCAATCCTGACCAGCTCAAGGTTGATTCAGCCTTCCATCCTTCTGAGATCTGTAAAATGAGGACCCAGATTGCGGAGGGGGGAGCAATATACTGACACTGCAAACTGCTTAGAGAGGGCTGTAAATCACTATGAAGCGGTATATAAGTCTAAGCGCTGTTGCTATTTTTGGGCACTCCCCCCTTCCCCCTGGCCTAAATCATACCCAGACCAAATTGCATGAGCTGACCAACTGTGCTGATTTGCTCAGTCCGATTCCAGCTTCTCAAATCTGTTCTGCAACCCAGACCTGGGTGTTACCTTCAGCTGTAAATTTTCCCTTTCAGCCACGCTAATGAACCGAGAGTCCTCTTGTTTGCGCCGTCAGACTCTGGCGGGCTTGAGAAAGGGGGCGTGTGCTCTCTTATTCACATTTTAGGGGCCAAGATGGAGATGAAGATCATGACTGAGGCGGGAAGCATTTGACGGCCAAGGGCCTCTTTATTTCAAGAGGCTGGCAGTTTCTGCCATTCCTGGTATTATTTTTAGAAAGGGCACTACGGCTTCAGTGCCGCAATTAGAGAATCATGCTGAGTAACAGCTGTGCGAGCGGAGATGAAAAACTCTTGTGCTGGGGAAGAACTTGGCCACTTTTCTTGAAGCTCACGGTAGGATGCAGTCTGGGTTGTGCATCCAGAGTCTGGAGATGGCGGCTGAACTCAGTTACGGACATTGTACAGCAGGGGGGTCAAACTCATGGCCCACAGGGTGCTTAGATCTGGCCCGTGGGGCTACTCTGGAAATAGCGAAGGACCAGCCCACAGTGCCTCTGCCAGCGAAAACGGAGCTCGGGAGAGCTGCCCGCGGCCCTCCCAAGCTCTGTTTTCACTGGCAGAGGGTTGCAGAAGGCCGTCGCAGCCGAAAACTGAGCTCGGGAGGGCCGCACGCATGCACACACACACGCGCGCGCGCGCACACACACACGCACACACATACACACACACACACACACACACACACACACACACACACACATCTCCCTTTTTTCCTGGCAAGGAAAGAGGGGAAGGAAGAAGAAAGGAGAATGAAGAGGGAAAGAAAAAGAAGAAAAGGAGGAAGGAAGGAAGGAAGGAAGGAAGGAAGGAAGGAAGGAAGGAAGGAAGGAAGGAAGGAAGGAAGGAAGGAAGGAAGGAAGGAAGGAAGGAAGGAAGGAAGATTATAATGAGAGGGAGAAAGGGTCTGAGGGAAGTCCTACCTTAGCACTTGGCCACCACAGGTGCCCCAACATGAGTGATGTTGAGCTGGCCATGCCCCCCCCCCAGATAAAACACAACCCTGATGTGGCCCTCAATGAAATCGAATTTGACACCCCTGTTGTACAGCCGTCTCTGCCTTCTCCCTTTGGCTGATGGGCGTCACACTGGGGCAGGGGTCTTTTGAGGAACCGGCAGGGTTGCCAAATAAATGGTTGAAATCTTCCCAAATCAGAAGGCAACTTTGAACCAATAAAACACAGAAGGAAGAGGAGGAAAAATGGAGGAACAGGACAATATTACTCTGTTTAGAAATTGGGTGGATCTAAAACTGTCAGAAATATAACCTGGGCAATATAAAGTTTGTTAAGCCAGCAGAATTTTGCTCTGATCCTCTTGATTGTTGGCTTGACTGGCAATCGTTTGCTATGCTAGATAATCAGTTAAGAATCGTGGTTTCTGAAAGAATAATAATAATATCTGCAAGAAATATCATCTGCCTGCAAGCAAAGAACTGGTTGGACCGTGGTAGGCTAAGTGATAGAAAATGAAGATGCTAAAGTGCCCTGGGGCTTTAGAATTCAAACAGACAAGCACTGGCAATACAACATTGCAAATGTAACAATTCTTAATAGGAAAGACAGAAAAAGGAAAAGAGCATGGCAGAACCTGGAGACAGCAGAACAGAAGAGAAAGAAGTGGAGAAAATGGCAAAATATAAAGACCTGCAAATAGAAGTAGATTGACTCTGGCAAAACATCCCAAAGGGGCTTTTTTCAAGAGGCAACTGGACCTTCTGGTTTTTCTTTGAAGACGTTTCGCTTCTCATCCAAGAAGCTTCTTCAGCTCTGACTGGATGGTGGAGAATGGAAGGATTGATACTCCTTGCAGACAGCTGGTCATTTGCATCCTTTTTAGAGAGTCGCTGAGGCCACTTGGAGGTTTGTCTGTGTCCTCAGGGTCACCCGAGTGGTGCAAATGGGTGCGGAGCCTTCTTGGAACTGCTGAAAGGACCGTTGTGGAGCTGTGCTTTCTGCAGGATGTTTTCTGCCCTGTGTCCCTTCCCTGTCGAACCTGGGCGCAGGCTGTTGGGGATGAGTCTGTGTTGCCTGCATCTCAAACTGAAGCGCAAATGGTTCCTGTAGTCTGCAATTTTTTTCTGTAAAATCCATTCATACTCCCGCACCATTCGAATGGTGTTCGTCCCAAAGTGCATAGCTAAATCTCTATGGAGATTCTCAGTCATCCAGGTGATGGTTGTCCCAAAGGTCCATTTTCAAGAGGCAACTGGACTTTGTTTTTCTTTAAAGACGTTTCACTTCTCATCCAAGAAGCTTCTTCAACTCCAGCAAAAGACAACAAAAGTAGTACCAATAGTGATAGGTGCCTTGGGTGCAATCCCAAAACATCTGGATCACCACTTGAACACCATTGGTATTGACAAAATCCCCATCAGTCAATTGCAAAAGGCAGTTTACACAGGGAAGGGCTCAGTAGGTAAATTAAAATGCCATTATCCAGTCTGAACATCAGAATGGCTAAGGAACCAACCATAATAATATACCATTGGTGTTGATAAAAACACCATTGGTCAATTGCAAAAGGCAGCTTTACTCGGAATAGCTTTCATCCTGCGATGATACCTCTGACACCATCCAACATTCACATCAGTGGTGGGTTCCTACCGGTGCGGTCTACTCTATAGCACCGGTAGCGGCCCGCTGGTGACATCACAGTACCGGTGCGGTCAGTTGCCGGTGCCTGGGCACCACCATTTTTTTAAAAAACATTTTTTTACATTTTTTAAAAATTTTTCTTCTGTGCATGCCCAGAAGCCGAGCTTCCGGCACTGCGCATGTGCTGCCTTCCTACCCCATAGTGAGTCCAAGCAGGGGAGGATGGCTGAGGGAGCGCGTGAGACGCTGAAAGAACGGGCGGCAGGAGCTATCTCCATTCCCCTCCCTTCAGCAGTCCGAGAAGCCACGAACGCGCGGTGATGATCCTAGGCATTTTTGCACGTTCGAGGCTTCTCGAGCTGCTGAGGGGAGGGGGAATGGGCAGCAGGACCTATCTCAGTTCCCCTCCCTTCAGCAGTCCGAGAAACCACGCCCACCCAGTCACATGGCTGGCAAGCCACACCCACAAAATAAGCCACGCCCACAGAGTGGTAGTAGTAAAATTAGGAACCCGCCCCTGATTCACATCTGCCTATTCCAGCTCCTTGGGAAGGACTTCATATGCCAAAATGCCAAATCCAGTCTAAACATCTGACTGGCCGTGCAATGAACAATGATCATAATTTATTAAATGTATATGCTGCCTAACTGCCAGTTCATGTAAAACTTTGCTTCTGTGGCTCCATCACCAGATTTTGTTGGATAAACTGGGGTGTCACAAAAACAGGCCCTGGAGGAAGCCACCAGGAGATATAACTCCTCCAACAGCCTCCTGTGCTTGACACAAACTTGGATAGCTCATCTCTCTCTTTCTCTGAGTTATGAAAAGCAAATTATAGCTACCTACTTTTGGTGATCAAGACAAGGGTCATTTCCATGTGAGAAACTTAGAGTAACTTCTTAGCATCACCCCAAATGTCTCCACATTACTGTTATGGAACACCATGATGGTTAGATAATTCCAGGAGATGCTGTGGTTTTCTCGTTCAGGAATGACCAAGGACAAGAAGGTTATCAGAAGACAGTTCCATAGATAAAAGCTTATCTTTGTTGTTCTCTGTAAATTCTGAATTTCATTGGAAGTACTATCAAGCTGGCATCCTTATATCTTAGTGGCCGCTCAGAGCCATATGGGAATTGGGCAGCTTCCAAATTGAATCTAATTAACAAAATGAAGAATACCTCCTCTCCGATATGTGATACATGTGATAAAACACAATCTAGAAGATGCTTCAAATAGGAGCGATGTGAGGACCAAGGCATTATATGTGCTTGAATCATATCAAGGTTGAAATATTATTTTTTGCTCTGCCTTAGGCAGAAAGTATTTTGGGCTACTTGTAGCCCTGTGTAGCAATAAACAGAACCTGAATAATAACTATTATGAGCTACTTAAAGTATAATATTCAACCTAAAACATTTAAAGGGAGACATTTGGAGACCATGTTTAAAACATAGAGCATTGAATAATACGGTTGGAAGGGCCCATGGAGGTCTTCAAGACCAACCCACTGCTCAAGCAGGTAAGTCCATACCATTCCAGACAAGTGGCTGACTAGTCTTTCCTTGAAAACCTCCAGTGGGTGAAGCACCCACAAATTCTGGAGAAGAAGCCAACCCAATTGTTCTCACTGTCAGGAGATTTCTCCTTAGTTCTAAGTTGGCTTTCTCTTTAAGGATCTCCCACCCATTACTTCTTCTCCTATCTTCAGATGCTTTGGAGAATAAGTTGACTCCCTCTTTTCTGTGGCAGCCCCTCAAATATTGGAAGACTGCTATCATGTCATTCCTAATCCTTCTCTTTGTTAGGCTACACATATCTAGTTCCCTCTATTGTTCATTGTACATGTTGAGCCCAGTGGTGGGATTCAAATTTTTTTTGCTACCGGTTCTGTGGGCGTGGCTTGGTGGGCGTGGTGTGACTTGGTGGGCGTGGCAGGGAAAGGATACTGCAAAATCCCCATTTCCTCCCAATCAGCTGGGACTCAGGAGGCAGAGAATAGATGAGGGCGGGGCCAGTCAGAGGTGGTATTTACCGGTTTATTTATTTATTTATTTATTTATTTATTTATTTATTTATTTATTTATTTATTTATTTATTTATTTATTTATTTATTTATTTATTTATTTATTTATTTATTTATTTTGTGAGATTTATATACCGCCTCACAGTGCAAGCACTCTCTAAGCGGTTTACACCAGTAAGCAATGTATATATTTATATTGCCCCCAACAATCTGGGTCATCATTTTACCTACCTCGGAAGGATGGAAGGCTGAGTCAACCTTGAGCCGGTGAGATTTGAACCGCTGACCTGCGGATCACAGTCAGCTAAGGTGACCTGCAGTACTGCCTCTAACCGCTGCGCCACCTCGGCTCATATGAGAAAATAATGTGAACAAGATTCTCCGAACTACTCAAAATTTCCACTACCGGTTCTCCAGAACTGATCAGAACCTGCTGAATCCCACCTCTGGTTGAGCCGCCAGACTCCTGGTGATCTGTGTTACTCTTCTCTATGTTCTTTCTACGGAAGACGTAGCTCAGTTTTTCTCAACCTTGGCAACTTTAAGATGGGTGGACTTCAACTCCCAGAATTCCCCAGCTGGCTTAAAGTTGCCAAAGTTAAGAAACACTGACCTAGATGATCCCTTATGATCTTTTTAGGGCTCAGCATCTTTTCTTGAATTGTAGTGACAAGTAAAAAAAAGCTGGTGAAGAAATTTACTAGTTCAGCTTTCCTTAACACGTTCACTTTCTACAAACAAGGTTTTATTTCCTAAGCATGGAGCAGCCTTCAAGCTTACATTTCCTATTTCCTTCCCTCTGAAATGGTGCAGCACGAACAACTCATAATATTGTTCAACAAATATTTAGTTTGATTCTAAAATTTGCCAGCCTGTGCGGGGTTTGGGGGGCAGGAAATAAATCAAATAGCTTAAAAAGCCAGATGCAAATGATTTCTCATTTAGCTTCTCCTGTTTGCAAAGTTTGCAATCAAAGAACTTTCTGGTTTGTGGTTGCTAATCACATGGATTAAAAAAAAATCAGAGCCGGATGTTTGATTTTAGTATTACTGTTTGAACTTGAGGACTCGGTCCTCCTGTCCGTTTCATAAATTAGGCCTCATAAATTTTGAGGCACGAATTTCTCGGAGGGAAAAAGTGGAAGGTGTTGAAACGATCCTGAATTTCAAAACTAATTAGACGCGGCCCAGAAAAGATCAGAAAAAGTCTTGGACTTTGGAGGCCCTCACTCGTGGGATGAGGACAATTTGGGCATTCTCTTGATCGTAGTGGCTAATGAAAATCTGATCTAAAAAGGTTATTCTGTATGTTCATCTTCACACATGGGACTTCCCTTGATGTCAGTTCTGTGCCGCAGATCAAGGCAAAGAGAAATAACTGCACGGTTTGAAATGCAGGTTCTCAAGATGTTGCTCATAAAAAAAAAAAACCTCAGAGGAGAAATAATATGAATGAAGTGAGCAGGGGGAAAAAATAGAAAGCAGAAAGAAGGCTGGAAGAAGAATTGTGGGCTTGTGTCTCTTAGGCTGTTTCCATGTTCGGCTTTTCAATGGAGTCTGCTACATCCCTCACTATTTTTGAGCCAAATCATGAGAGCTTTTTATCACATCTGTGGGCAAAGGAGAGGATTGGCAGCTGGTTTACACAACATGCTTCACGTAAGCCAGGGGTGTCAAACTCAATGTCATTGAGGGCCGCATCTGGACTGTGGTTGACCTCGGGGAGCTGGGTGGGTGTGGCCAACTGAGTGGGTGTGGCCAACTGAGTGGGTGTGGCCAACTGAGTGATCATGGCCATCTTGATGCCACTCCCAAAACTGCTGGCATGTTTGCTCTTCGCATTGGGTAGACCGGGCCGAAGCTACACTGGCATGATCTCTCCTCTTCGCACTGGGCAGACTGGGCCGAACCTACATTGGCCTGATCTTTCTTCGCACTGGGTAGACCGGGCCGAAGCCACAGTGTCCCAATCTTTCCTCTTCGCATTGGGTAGACCAGGACGACCCTGCTGGCTGGATCCAACCACATTGTGGGCCGAATTTGGGCCGAGGGCCTTGAGTTTGACACCCCTGACGTAAGGACTGAGTAAAGTCAATTTGGAGGGTTGAAAAAGATGTCGAACAATCAAGTAACAGATGGTTGCATGGAGCAACCCACTGAAGCACACATGCAAACCAGTTAAAGCGAATTAAAGATAGTAGGTTTATTGTTTGGACTCTAAGCATGCTATGCCTTGTGTAAATCCAGCCAATGTGCGGCTTCAGGGATATCCACAGGGAGGAGGGGGAGGGGTCAAAAAACCCCTCAAGCTGGACTTCTTCAGCCCTTTGTCCGGTAGATTTAGCTCTAACATACAATCCCAGATCGAGCTGCAATGATGGCTGTGAAGTTGAGAAAGATGCTCCATGATTGGACGAGGGGAGATGGTCGTCTGTAACAAGATAAGACTGACTTTGAGGGCTGAACGCGGACCAGCCCAAAGCGAGATCTGTGCTGCCACTCAAACACCAAAACAGGCTTCTTCTCCCTTGTGGCCACATTAATTCAGGAGAACCTGGTAAGAGGAAAACTTTCTGCTTTACTTTCTGCGTTACTCGGGGGAGGCCTCTTTGAATTTTGAGAGAAGCAGCGGCTTTGACAATCAGCTGGGGGCTATTTTAACTAGGTTTCTGAGCAGAGGATACCCGAGTGAACGGAAACTCTTTGTGGAGGAAATAAGTTACGGGATGGCGTCATTGTTTTACTAATGCGGACGGCTTCTTCTCAGCTGCTGTAGCCATTGGCTATAGGCAGCATGTAGTGGTCACCGAATTAATGTGAAATTGTTGGAGTCGGTTTTACTGAAGAATTTGTGTAAAGTTCTGCAGGTGGTATAAGACAGGGGTCCCCAACTCTCAGGCCATGGATGGTACTGGTCTGCGGCTTGTGAAAAACCGGGTGTCAGGGCTCCAAGTAATACACCCACAGCAAACAAAACTCCGAGGCAAGTAGCTTCCTCAAAGAATAGCTTTATTGGATATGTCATATTGGCACAGTTCTGGTGAAAACTGACTCTGAAGGTTCCCGTGGTTTTTATCTAATTAGTAAAAGTTTTTCCCTTTCCCAAAACAATCAGTCAAATGGTCCAATCAGGTTGCTGTCCGGTTGCATGGTAACATCACTCCTCCTCTCTCTCTGACCAGGTGTGAGAATGTCCTTGGTTCTCAAGAGAAAGTATTTTGTTTTGGCTAGAAAACCCCCATCTATCTCTATTCCCCTCTCCCTCTCCCTCAGCTCCAGTGTGGCAACACTGATGCTCCAAGATGGCTTCAGTCAGGTCAGCTTCAGGGTTGATACTGGGCTGCGTAAGTGAGTGAAACTTCATCTGCGCATGGACAGGATACAGGTAGCATGCGAAACCATGCCCCCTTGGTCCATGGGAATTTTTTTTTCACAGAACTGGTCCTTGGTGCCCAAAAGGTTGGGGACTGATGGTATAAGGCAACGATTTCACGAAAGGCTCCTAGCCAGAGGTTGGAGAGAAGGCATCCCCCTAAAAGAATCGATATGCTATTGTGATGTCCCAGCTCCGCCCCTTTTTCTGTGCAGGTGTCATGACATCACTCAAAAAAAGAAAAGGGGTGTAACTTACATCGCAATGGCACAATGCTGCTTCTACTGTTTTGGTGAAAGCAATAGATTCTGGAGATTCCTCTGGTGAAATATCAAAATAAATGTCAGTAGATGGAAACTAATCAAGGAGAGAAGCAACCTAGAACTAAGGAGAAAGTACCTGACGGTGAGAACAAGACAGTGAGGGACTAGAGCCGTGGTGGCGAACCTATGGCACGCGTGCCACAGGTGGCACGCGGAGCCATAGCGGAGGGCATGCGAGCATTGCCCACCGGCAAACCGGAAGTGTGGAAAAACGCACTTCCGGTTTGCCGGTGAGCTGTTTTTTGCACTCCGGAGGGTTCAGGGAAGCTCCCTGAAGCCCCGGAATGCAAAAAACTACAAAACGGACAAACCGGAAGTGCGGAAAAACGCACTTCCGGTTTGCCGGTGAGCTGTTTTTTGCACTCCGGAGGGTTCAGGGAAGCTCCCTGAAGCCCCGGAATGCAAAAAACTACAAAACGGACAAACCGGAAGTGCGGAAAAACGCACTTCCGGTTTGCCGGTGAGTTGCTTTTTGCACTCCGGAGGGTTCAGGGAAGCTCCCTGAAGCCCCGGAATGCAAAAAACTACAAAACGGACAAACCGGAAGTGCATTTTTCCGCACTTCCGGTTTGCCCGTTTCGTCGTTTTTTACCGGCCCAGGCTCCGGTAAGGCCTTTGCGTGGGGGTGGGGGTGTGTGCGCATGCGTGGTGGGGAGGGACTGGGTGTGGGCACGCGAGAGCGCGCCAGCGCGCGCACCCCCCCCCCCTTTTTGGCACGCGAACCTAAAAAGGTTCGCCATCACTGGACTAGAGGCTAAACTATATTACGAATAGTTGTGGGAACTGGGTGTGTCTATAATGAAAAGAAGGACTAGGGATGACATGATAGCAGTCTTCCAATATCTAAGAGGCTGCCACAAAATGAGGAGATCAAACTATTTTCCAAAGCATTAAAAGGCAAGACGATGAACAATGGATGGAAACTAATCAAGGAGAGAAGCAATCTAGAACTAAAGAGAAAATTCCTTACAGTGAGGACAATTAACCAGTGGAACAGCTTACCTTCAGAAGTTGTGGGTGCTCCAACACTGGAGGCTTTCAAGAAGAGATTGGACAGTTGCTTGTCTGGAATGGTATAAGGTCTCCTGTTTGAGCAGGGGTTGGACTAGAAGACCTCCAAGGTCCCTTCCAACTCTGTTATTCTGTTATCTCTCTTTTTAAAAAATAAAGAAAGAAATCAATGATGTATATATCGACACTGGGGAATGCCAAAAGGCAGTTTTATGAGCAAGGATTAGTGCACACGATGCATTATTTATTCCAGAGAAAATGAGCATATTGACTCAGTGGGTTGCAAACCCAATGACCTTACACACACCTCACATAGCAACACAGAGACCTGCTTTGTTTAACCATGGCATAGCAGAATACTGTATTTTTCAGAGTATAAGACGCACCTTTTCCCTCCCTAAAAGTGGCTGAAAATTTGGGTGCATCTTATACTCTGAATGTAGCTTTTTCAAAGCTTTTTTTCCAGCCCTAACTAGGTGCTAACGATCTTCCCAGCTGTTACCTTGCAGGCTCTTTCATTGTTACTCTCTCCGAAGAAGGTTTTTCCAGCCCTAAGTCTTTGCAGATTTTTTTTCATTGCTCTACTTGCTCTGAATAAGTTTTTTTCTAGCCCTAACCAGGTGCTAACTATCTTCCCAGCTCTTACCGGCTTGCAGGCTCTTTCATTGTTACTCTCTCAGAAGGAGGTTTTTCCAGCCCTAAGTCTTTGCAGGCTTTTTTTCATTGCTCTACTTGCTCCGAATAAGTTTTTTCCTAGCCCTAACCAGGTGCTAACGATCTTCCCAGCTCTTACTGGCTTGCAGGCTCTTTCATTGTTATTCACTCAGAAGCAGGTTTTTTTAAGTCCTAACCAGGGGATAAAATAATGTGCTGAAGCTGACCAGACTAAGGACGCTAGCCAGATGAATACCTGGTAGGCAGATTGTTTTCCCCTATTTTCCTCCCCAAAAACTAAGGTGCGTCTTATACTCCGGTGCATCTTATACTCCGAACAATACGGTAGTTGAGCCCATAAGGTGGAAATCTGGAGATCTTAAACCATCAGCCCATCAAGCAAGGCCAGGCCAGGAAACAGACACTGCAAGGGTTTCAGGAATGCTATTTCATTGTTCAAGGACAGTAATTCTCGGAGTGTGGTCTTGGGCCCCATGTCCTTTTCAGGAGATCCACAAAGTCAAATAAAGAAATGCTTTAACATTTCTCTGTTTTCATGTCCAATACAGTCTATCTTGATACACGCAGCACAAACAAACGAAAACTATTTCGTTAATCATTTTTAAGAATAACAGATTTGAAGGGGGTCTTCTAGTCCAGCCCCCTGCACAAGCAGGAGATCCTATACCATTTCAGATAAGTGGCTGTCCAGCCTCTTCTTTAAAACCTCCAGTGATAGAGCACCTACAACTTCTGGAGACAGGCTGTTCCACTGATTAATTGTTCTTGTTGTCAGGAAATTTCTCCTTAGTTCCAGGTTGCTTCACTCCTTGGTTAGTTATTTCAACCATTGTTTCTTGTCTTGTTTTCTGGAGCTTTAGGGGGAATAGAATGATCCCCTCTTCTTTGTGGCAGTCCCTCAAATATTGGAACATTTCTATCATGTCACCCCTAGTCCTTCTTTCCACTAGACAAACCCAATTCTTGTAAGTCTTCCTCATATGTTTTAGCCTCCAGCCCCTTAATCATCATTGTTGCTCTTCTCTGCACTCTTTCCAGAGTCTCAACATCCTTTTTACATCGTAGCGACCAAAACTGAATGCAGTATTCCAAGTGTGGCCTTACCAAGGCCTTATAAAGTGGTATTAACCCTTCCCGTGATCTTGATTCTATCCCTCTGTTTATGCAGCCTAGGATTGCATTGGCTTTTTTGGCAGTTGAATGTAGAGGGGTCCTGAGACCAAAAGATTTGAGAATCGCTGTTCTAGTGCAGGGCTCCCAAACTTGGCTACTTTAAGACTTGTGGATTTCACCTCCCAGAATACATAATGTACCATCACAATCAGGGGCGGGTTCCTAATTTTTTTACTACCACTCTGTGGGCGTGGCTTATTTTGTGGGTGTGGCTTGCCAGCCATGTGACCGGGTGGGCGTGGGCCTCGGGAGCTTGGCAGCAGCTGGAGAAGCAGGGGGGGCATTGCCCACCCGCAACGCAGCTCCCGCAGCGGGAGCAACAAGACCGCGGCAGCAGTTCTTCTAGGAGGCTCCATCCGGCCTGAATGCTTCTCCCCATTCGATGATCCTAGGCTCCTGCTGCCCATTCCTCCTCCCCTCAGCAGCTCGAGAAGCCTCAAACATGCGAAAATGCCTAGGATCATCACCGCGCGTTCATGGCTTCTCGGACTGCTGAAGGGAGGGGAATGGAGATAGCTCCTGCCGCCCGTTCTTTCAGCATCTCACACACTCCCTCAGCCATCCTCCTCTGCTTGGACTCTCTGTGGGATAGGAAGGCAGTGCATGTGCAGTGCCAGAAGCTCGGCTTCTGGGCATGCGCAGAAGAAAATTTTAAAAAATAATATTTTTTTTTTAAATGGCGGCGCCCAGGCACCGGAAACTGACCGCACCGGTACTGTGACGTCACCAGCGGGCCGCTACTGGTGCTATAGAGTAGACCGCACCGGTAGGAACCCACCACTGATCACAATATTTAAAAACCCTGGGCGTTGAAGTCCACAAGTCTTAAAATTGCCAAGTTTGGAGAGCCCTGTTCTAAAGGTGTAACAACAGAAATCTAAAAGCCCGTCAGAGTTTCCTTCTGCCTTTTTCTTCTATCCTAAAGAAATCCAAGGTCAGTTGTTCTGAGCCTTTTTTTTTCCCACTTCCCCGTTTCCCGGAATGAGCTGGCATTTATTTTCTCTGAAGAGCTCCTGCGTATCTTCATCAAGTTATCTCCAGGATTCTGTCCACAGATCTCCGCTCTCCGAAACCCTTTGGGTCCTCACACACAGTTGTTGCCAAAAGATGGCTCAGCAAAAGCAACCCCATCGCTTTGAAGATGCAACACGGAGTTATTAAGCATGCAAACAACCACAGCCTGCAGTGCAAAGCTTTGGCAGCCCGCTGAGCAGCCCTGAGCAAAGGCAGAACTGCACGTTCTATAGGCTTGGCCTGCTAGATTTCAAAAAAGACAAAACAAAGAAGAAAGCAGACAAATGTAAAATCCAGCATGAGATTAGAATAATGATGATGATGATGATGATGATGATGATGATGATGATGATGATAATAATAATAATAATAATAATAATAATAATAATAATAATAATAATAATAATAATAATAATAATAATAATAATAATAATAATAACAACAACAACAGAGTTGGAAGGGACCTTGGAGGTCTTCTAGTCCAATCCCCTGCTTACGTAGGAAACCCTACACTACTTCAGACAAATGGTTATCCAACATCTTCTTAAAAACTTCCAGTGTTGGAGCATTCTGGAACTTCTGGAGGTAAGCTGTTCCACTGATTAATTGTTCTAACTGTCAGGAAATTTCTCCTTAGTTCTAAGTTGCTTCTCTCCTTGTTTAGTTTTCACCCATTGCTTCTTGTTCTACCCCCAGGTTCCTTGGAGAATAGTTTGACTCCCTCTTCTTTGTGGCAACCCCTGAGATATTGGAACACTGCTATCATGTCTCCCCTGGTCCTTCTTTTCATTAAACTAGCCATGCTCAGTTCCTGCAACCGTTCTTCATATGTTTTAGCCTCCAGTCCCCTAATCATCTTTGATGCTCTTCTCTGCACTCTTTCTAGAGTCTCAACATCCTTTTTACATCGTGGCGACCAAAACTGTATGCAGTATTCCAAGTGTGGCCTTACCAAGGCATTATAAAGTGGTATTAACAGATTAGAATATATATTTTTTGACAAAGCAACCTGAGTGACCTTCTCATTATTTATCCCTTTCTACTAGGTCAGCATGCTGGCTGTCCTATCTTTAGGATAAGGTCAGTGGATATCAACAATTTGGTTTACTGGTTCTTGACTGATTCTTCCCCTTGTTGCTACTCAGGCCCAGCCCACCTTGCTGTAATAGTTTTCTTACAGGAGCAATTTCAGCAGTTCACACATATGAGGGGCATCTCACACATGTGGAAGTGAATGCAGTTCATGTATGTGGGGGGGGTGCATTTTATTAACACAACACGAGAAACAATAGTACCTCTCTATACTGCACTAGTGAAGCCATGCTTGGAATACTGCATCCAGTTCTGGTCACCATGATGTTTCTGCTTGGCAACAGAAATTTTGAACTCAGTTGTGGCGGTAAGTCAAGGACAAATTGCAATTCAGGCAGTTGCCAGGAGAATACTGACTTAAAGGCACCAATATATAGAGATATTAGAGATAGAGAGTGATAGAGACAGAGATTGATTTCCAGAACCTGACATAAAAGAGAAATTCAGGCTAAGATCTAAGCATCTAGTTCTGTATTTTATGCAGAGGAATTAGAACATTAAAGGTAAAGGTAAAGGTTCCCCCGCACATGCGGGCTAGTTGTTCCCGACTCTAGGGGGGCGGTGCTCATCTCCTTTCTATGCCAAAGAGCCAGTGCTGTCCAAAGATGTCACTCTGGTCATGTGGCTGGCATGAGTCAATGCCGAAGGCGCACAGAGCGCTGTTACCTTCCCACCAAAGGTGGTCCCTATTTTTCTACTTGCATTTTTTACATGCTTTCGAACTGCTAGGTTGGTAGAAGCTGGGACAAGTAATGGGAGCTCACTCCGTTACATAGCGCTAGGGATTCGAACCGCTGAACTGCCGACCTTTCTGATCGACA
This sequence comes from Diadophis punctatus similis, assembly GCA_023053685.1. Lineage (NCBI taxonomy): Eukaryota > Metazoa > Chordata > Lepidosauria > Squamata > Dipsadidae > Diadophis > Diadophis punctatus. Next base: position 4,328,207 of record JALIGW010000012.1, read on the forward strand.
AGCTCAGCGTCTTAACCACTGAGCCACCACGTCCCTATTAGAACATTAGCACTGCCTTAAAATAGACTTTTTTTCTGTCTCAGTAATTTAGACACTCCTCAGATGCCTGGCAAGTTCAATCTTTAATCTGAAGCTGTATGGGTCAACCTTAGTCTGTTCCCAGTTTCTTAACTCCTTTCTTTATTTAAAAATAATTCTAGATTTCCAGCAAAAAGGGAGAGGGTCAGCTTGTTCTCCGGGGCACCTGAGGACAAGATGGGAATGTTGGGTGGAGGATCATTGGGGAGAGATCCGGCCTGGAACTTGGAGGGAGATTTCCTGATGGTGAGATCTGTTGATCGGTGGAGCAGCTTGCCTTCAGGAGCAGTGGGTGCTCCATCCTTGGAGGTTTTCAAGAATAGATTAGAGCAGAGGTCTCCAACCATGGCAACTTTAAGCCTGGTGGACTTCAACTCCCAGAATTCCCCAGCCAGCTTGGGGAAAGGAGCATAGGTGGTGCAGTGGTTAAAAGCAGCACTGCAACCTACTTCAGCTGACTGCTAGTTCAGCAGTTCAAATCTCACCGGCTCAAGGTTGACTCAGCCTTCCATCCTTCTGAGGTCGGTAAAAATGAGGACCCAGATTGTTGGGGGCAATATGCTGAACTCTGTAAACCGCTTAGAGAGGGCTGTAAAGCACTATGAAGCGGTATATAAGTCTAAGTGCTAGTGCTAATTGAAGTCCGCCTTCTGGGAGTTGAAGTCTGCCAGGCTTAAAGTTGCCAAGGTTAGAGACCCCTGGATTAGACAACCATTTGACTGGGATGGTATAAGTCTTCTGCCTTGAGCAGAGGGTTGGACTAGAAGACCTCCAAGGTCCCTCCCACCTCTGTTATTCTGTATTAATATAATCTACATGTGGCCCAGAGCCTTGTTCAAAATGACTATTTGGGGACCTTTGGCCACAAAGCTCTGCATTTACCACAGGTGATTAACTGAATAATTCCCTTTGGGCTGTCTCCCCACACCACGCTGAACCATAAATCTCGGTTTACTAACCACGATGTCTGGATTTGCACAACATTCTAAGCCAAAACCACACCAATGCAGTTATTTTAGAGTTGTACTTTGTGAAAGAAGGCAAAAGTGTTTCAGTGGGACCATTTTGTGTGTTCCTCAGTGAATAATCCAATGTTGATTAAGCTTGATGGTGGGAGTCTTCGCCATCATGGAGAGAAGTTGCCGTTTGCTGAGCAGTCGGGAAAGAGGAATTAAGAAATGTTCATGCATCAATAAAGTAGCTCTGAGAAGCAGTGAGCTTAAATGCCTGCTTGCAGACATTTGCAAAGTAAAACATCAAAATAGGTATGGGCAGCGGTGAGTTGCTCTCTTACCTTGCTACCGGTGCACTGCGCGCGCATCTCCACGTTTCATGCATGCGCGCATGCTACACGCGCGCCCCCTCACGCAATTTTGCTTTTGCGCATGCGCGGAAGCAAAATCTTGCAAGGGGACACGTGCACGCATGCGATTTCAGCGATTTTTTTTGCTTCCGCACATGCACGGAAGCAAAAAAATCGCCAAAATCTCACATGCACGCACGTCCCCTCATGAGATTTTGCTTCCACGCATGTGCAGGAAGAAAAAAAAGCCCCAAAATTCTGAAAAAAAGATGGTGGCGCGCAACAAACCAGTGACGACGGCGGACCGGTGGCGCGCGCAAATTGCGTAATCAGCCGGTCGCTACCGGTGCGGTAGAGTGGACCGCACCAGTAGGAACCCACCACTGGGTATGGGTAAGATATATTCTCAGCGGTTTCCAAGGTTAACTATTTTTTTTGTTCACAAAGGTTTAAGAACAACTAAAATCGAAATTGTTATCAAATGCTCTCCTGCCAGTCTTGGTTTCTGAAAGAGAAGCTTTTTCTTATGAGTCTTGTAGCAATAGCAATAGCACTTAGACTTATATACCGCTTCATAGTGCTTTACAGCCCTCTCTAAGCGGTTTACAGAGTTCAGCCTCTTGCCCCCAACAATCTGGGTCCTCATTTTACCCACCTCGGAAGGATGGAAGGCTGAGTCAACCTTGAACCGGTGAGATTTGAACAGCTGAACTGCTGAACTAGCAGTCAGCCTGCAGTCGCAGCATTTAACCACTGCACCACTTCAGCTCTTATGGTCTTATGGTAAATTATTAGCAATACAATTGAAAAAGCAAATATAAAATACAAGAAAACCCATGTTAGTTAGCCAGTGTTTAAGGATTGTCTTCCAGCCACAAGCAAGGTATGAACTTTTGAGACCAGCCAAGGTTTTCAAAAGGATTCCCTTTATTTGCATCTGTATACATCCGTTCAATTCAAAGCAAGGTCTAAAATGCCTTCGGGCAAGACAAGTCTTTTAAGCTTAACACCCCACCCCATTCAGCATAATGAATCCACAAATGTTTGACAGATGGATCCGTTTCTCAGCCTTGCTCTTCCGTTCAATTACCCCCCATAAAATCTTCTCTTAAGATGAAGAGGCTCCCCAGTGTCTGGGATCCGGATACCCCCCATAAAACCTTATCTTAAAATGAAGAAGCTCTCAGGTGTCTGGGATCCGGATATGTATAACCTTTTGATCAAACAGAGCCAAAAAACCCCTTCTCCTTCTGAATGACAGAGTCTGGACTCTGACAACGTCCAGACTCTGGACGTTGTAGTGCAACGGTACTACAAAAATCATGTTTCAAGTATTACAAAGTCCATCCTGTCTGGCCCTCACTTCCCAACCTGTTTATTCTCCCTCAAGGGAGGAGGCACTAACCAGAATTCATTCTAGCTAACCTCCATCCTATCAGAAAGCTACTGAAAATAAAAGATTTGAGCCCATCAGGATTCACACCTTTATTTATTTATTTATTCATTCATTCATTCATTCATTCATTCATTCATTCATTCATTCATTCATTCTTTTTTATTTTTTATTTTTTATTTTTTATTTTTTATTTTTTATTTTTTATTTTTTATTTTTATTTATTTATTTATTTATTTATTTATTTATTTATTTATTTATTTATTTATTTATTTATTTATTTATTTATTTATTTGAGGTTCTTCTATGCCGCCCTACTCCCTCAGGACTCAGGGTGACGTATTTATTATACGTATAAATTTATTTATTTATTTATTTATTTATTTATTTATTTATTTATTTATTTATTTATTTATTTATTTATTTATTTATTTTATTTATTTTATTTAGTTAGTTAGTTAGTTAGTCAAGCGTATATATGATTACAGACAAAGTATAAACATGATTATGAATACATAAGATGTATAAGCATGGTTATGAGTACATGAGATGGTTACGAATACATGGGGTCATTAGGACAGGGACGGTAGGCACGCTAGTGCGCTTATGCACGCCCCTTACAGACCTCTTAGGAACGGGGTGAGGTCCACGATAGACAGTCTAAGGTTAAAGTTTTGGGGGTTTGGGGAATAAACTACAGAGTCAGGTAAAGTATTCCAGGCATTGACCACTCTGTTGCTGAAGTTGTATTTTTTGCAATCAAGTTTGGAGTGGTTTACGTTAAGTTTGTATCTATTGTGTGCTCGTAAATTGTTACGGTTGAAGCTGAAATAGTCAATGACAGGTAGGACATTGTAGCAGATAATTTTAAATTATTAAACCCACTTCAATTATTAAACCCACTTCAATCCCTAGAACGAAACAGGGATAAACTCAGTTCGTTACTGAGTCTATAATTAATCTATTTTTTTTCCTTCAATATACATAACTGCCTGGCTCCAAAACAGATTTTCCTGGAATGTAAATATGGAAATGTTGATAGTTTATGCCCCGCATAATTGTTAGAGAAATGGTTAAGTCAATGTATAAATTGCCTTCCAGGGTTTTCTATTCCAAAGCAAAACACACATAGATCATCTCTTTTTTCCCCAGCACTAAGTAAATATATTGTGCAACGTATAAATCAGCATTTGCATCTTGGCTGGTTATCTGAAAATCAGATGATTCAAAAGCCGTGTCTGTTGTGTAAGATCAGAATGTAAACAAAACAGACTCGTATCTAAGGAAACTCCTTTCATGTTTTGTGAAATGAGGATTTATAAAGTGAAATGCTTTCTAACTGTATCTGCCAAGCCGTTAATCAAGATTCTTACTGTGCATTTCAATGTATATCAACATCAATGTTTTAAAAGGTCTTTATTCTTGTTGCCTTTATGGCCTCTTATAAAACAAGAGACATAAAATATACAGCTAACCCTCCACCTACAACCACAGTTGAGCCCAAAATTTCCATTGCTAAGGGAGAACAGTTGTTAAATGAATGTTGTCCCATTTTACGAGTTAAGTGAATCAATGCAGTTGTTGCACAGTTGCTAAGTGAACCTGGCTTCCCCGTTGACTTTGCTTGTCAGGAAGTTGCAAAAGGGGATCACGTGACCCTGGGATACGGCAACCGTCATAAATACTAGCCAGTTGCTAAGGGTCCATGTTTTGATCATGTGACTATAAGGATGCTGCAACAGTCATAAGTGTGAAAAATGGTCAACGTTGCAACTTTGAATGGTCACTGAATGTATAATTGTAAGTCGAGAATTAACTGTATCTGGTTCCCATAATTTCCCATTTGCCAAACTTTTGTTCAAGTTTTGTCTGTTGATTTTTGCATTTAAATGCTTTTAATAATTGCACTCAGGGTTTTTGCATGTTTAAAGATTTAAGAATCTATTTTTTTAAGATTATTCCTATATCTTTACATGACTTTTTCTTTTTAAAGGGTTATGGCAAAAATGAGCAAGAGATCTTAGTATCAGGGGTCCCCAAACTTGAATTCTGGGAGTTGAAGTCCACAAGTCTTAAAGTTGCCAAGTTTGAAGACCTCTGTGTTATTTGATAGTTTTACTGGCAAAGTTTACCTTTTTCTATTGAAGCTTTTTTAACAGGGAAATATTTTTTCCGTTTGAAATGGAAATGCTTAACATCCTGCCTTTTGCGAGGGTCTTCAAAACCTTTAAATATAACATAACCCCATTAGAAATTAGCTTTAATTTTTCCCTGGCTTCATTTCAAGTGAGTTAATAAGGTTTTAAATATCCCCGTCTTGCTTTAAAATGCTGCCTTTGAGAAATTTTAAAGATGGCTCCTAACGATACCACTTCTTTAAAAAATATAATCAATGTTTCTGAAATTATCAAAAGCTTCAGTGGTGCAATTTCATTAACTGTATTTCTGGAAGTATTTGATGAAGAGCATAACCTGAGTCAGGTCATGGTTTTCTTCAATTTAGTTTTCATTTTCTCTAAAGACAGTCCTCAAACTTCAAATTCAGAATAGAGCTGGAAGGGACCTTAGAGGTCTTCTAGTCCAACCCCCTGCTCAAGAAGGAGACCCTGTATCATTTCAGACAGCTGGCTGTGCAGTCTCTTCTTAAAAGCCTCCATTGATGGAGTACCCACAACTTCTGAAGTCAAGCCATTCCATTGATTAACTGTTCTTACTGTTAGAAGCTTCTCCTTAATTCCAGGTTGCTTCTCTCCTTGATTAGTTTCCATCGCTTGCTTCTTGCCCTGCCTTCTGGTGCTTTGGAAAATAAACTGACCCCCTCTTCTTTGTGGTAGCCCCTCAAATACTGGAATATGTATATGTTCTTCATATGTTTTAGTATCCAGGCCCTTAGTCGTCTTAGTTGCTCTTCTCTGGATTATTTCCAAAGTCTCTTTTTTGTAACGTGGTGACCAAAACTGGATGCAGTATCCAAATGTGGTCTTACGAAGGCTTTATCAAGTGGTACTAATACTTCAGACATGGATCTAGATAATACCACAGAGACGTTTTTAAAAAGGTATGGAAAGCAGCGGGAGAAAACGATAGTATATCTTACATTTAAAGGAGAATTCTTTTTGTTATCTTTATGCATCGTAGAATTAGTTCAATTTCTATTTTCATCTGCTCTTCATTGCAGTCCAATTTGTTTGCTTTTAATTGAAGGAAAAATCTACATTATCGCATAAATGCTGAATAATTAACTGAAGATTAATTAAGCACTTTTCCTTTCCTACTAAATATCCTGCAGAATTTAATTAATTAATTAGTTAATTAATTAGATTTCTTTGCTTCCCACTCCAACTGGACTCATTAGCAATATATGAAACTTCCATGGCATAACATAATGATCAGGAGAAAAAGTTCCATGCTACAAGAATAACCAAATATCTGCATTACATATCATTTATGCAATGTGTGCACATATAATGCCATATCCATAGCACCAAAATCAGTAACCCTGAATAAATACGCTCAGCCAATTATTAAATTAATAATCCTAACAAATATGTACACACAGACTCCTAATTATATACTGGAAGATGTTTCATCAAGACTCTCTGGAAAATATAAGTTTTCCCTGCATTCTGGTAGGGCTGTGATGGCGAACTTATGGCACATGTGCCAGAGGTGGCACACAGAGCCCTCTCTGTGGGCACGCGTGCGTTGCCAGCTGCTCTTCCAGGTTCCATCGCACGCATGCGCGCCGGACAGCTGTTCTCTTCCGGGTTCCATCGCACACATGCGCATTGGCCAGCTGCTCTCTTCCAGGCTCTGGTGCTCCAGCACCCACGATCGCACATGCGCGCGCACAGACACCTGCTCCAGTTTTGGCACTCGGTGCCGAAAAGGTTAGCTGTCACTTTGGTAGGGTATTCACCATTGGGGTGGATTTAATAAGGTGGTCCTTGAGTTACACTCATTTATTTAGTGACCGTTCAAAGTTACAACAGCACTGAAAAAAGTGACATGAGCATTTTCCAAACTTACAATCGTTGTAGCATCTCCCGGTCATGTGATCAAAATTCGGATACTTGGCAACTGGTTCATATTTATGACAATTGCAGGGTCCCAGGGGTCATGTGATCCCCTTTTGCGACCTTCTGACAAGCAAAGTCAACAGGGAAGCCAGATTAACTTTACAACCGTGTTACTAATTTAACAAGTATAATGATTCACTTAACCACTGTGCCAGGAAAGGTTGTAAAAGGGGGCAAAACTCACTTAACAACTGTCTGACTTAGCAACAAAAAGTTTGGGCTCACGTTTGGGTTGTAAATCAAGGATTACCTGTATCCAAGAAAAGGCTGGCCCAACGTGGCAGAGCCACAACAGCAAAACATCCCTCCTGGCATGACAACCGCAAGGGAAGTCAAAACGGGCCAGATGGTGAAGACAGTATGGCGATACAAGACCTGTTTCTTGTCTATGTGCAGCACAGCCCATTCAAAAGGATGGAACTTCTTAACAAATTAACAGAGTTGGAAGGGACCTTGTAGGTCATCTAGTCCAACCCCCTGCAAGAGACCCTACACCCATGGTGGCGAACCTATGGCACGCGTGCCACAGGTGGCACGCAGAGCCATAGCGGCCGGCACGTGAGGGTTCCCACCGGCAAACCGGAAGTGCGGAAAAACGCACTTCCGGTTTGCCGGTGAGCTGTTTTTTGCACTCCGGAGGGTTCAGGGAAGCTCCCTGAAGCTCCGGAATGCAAAAAACTACAAAACGGACAAACCGGAAGTGCATTTTTTCGCACTTCCGTTTTGTCCGTTTTGTAGTTTTTTGCATTCCGGAGCTTCAGGGAGCTTTCCTGAACCCTCCGGAGTGCAAAAAGTTTTTTCGCACTTCCGGTTTGCCGGTTTCATCGTCCCAGGCTCCGGTAAGCCTTTGCGCGGGGGTGGGGGGGTGTGCGCATGCGCAGGGGGCAGCGTGGGGGGTGTTGTGAGCATGCGTGGGGGGGAGGGAATGGGTGTGGGCACGCAAGCGCGCGCGAGCGCCCCCCCCCCTTTTTGGCACGCAAGCCTAAAAAGGTTCGCCACCACTGCCCTATACCATTTCTGACAGATGGCAGTCCAATCTCTTCTTGAAAGCCTCCAGTGATGAAGCTCCCACAACTTCCGAAGGCAACTTCTGTTCCATTGATTGATTGCTCTCACTGTCAGAAAATTTTTCTTTATTTCCAGGTTGAATCTCTCCTTGTTCAATTTCTTGCACCTCAATGCTATTTTGTTGGTTTTATCACACCCAAGTTGGCACAGTAGATGCCCCAGCTTCCTGGGACATGACATCTACTGTGGATTTTGAGATTATCCAAAATTTCTCCTGCAATGATGGGCTCATTCCAGTTGGAGGTACAGGTAGTTGTTGATTTATCACCATAAAGAAGCCTACCCAAAAAAGGTTGACCTGTTTTACGACCATCATTACGTATGACCATAATAGAGCCTGCCCATTACGGTCACTCAATTTTATGACCTTTTTTGTGGCGATTGTTAAGTGCCACAGTCATTAAGCCAACCAATGGTACACTGTGGGTGGTTTTTTTCTGAAAACCAGAAGTAAATGATAGAGGGGCAACCATTGGAAATTAGAACTGGATCATAATTGCCCCAGGGAGATTCATCAGAACTTCTAAATGTCATTGCTAAATGACTGGTTGTAAATCAAAGATTATCTGTAGTCCTGAAGATCCCAAACAGAAGAAAATCAAGATTAGGATTGTGACTTCTGCAAGGAATCATTGTAGGGAATGGTGTTGAAGGTAGGAGGAAGAGGCTATTCTCAAGACAATAAGAGGGCCTGAACCAGGCCCAGAAAGTAACAGGAGAAAACATCTTAGACAAGCCCTCCCTTGTTCACATGAAGTTAAAGTGTGGAAGGCACATTCACACTCGCAAATGTCTATCACTATAGCGGTTAGAATGAAAGGAGTCCTGAGCAATCCTAGGCCGAAGTAACAGAGGGATAGAATCAAGATCACGTGAAGTGTTATGCTTTATAAGGCCTTGGTAAACCACACGTGGAATACTACATCCAGTTTTGGTCACCACACTCTGGAAAGAGTGCAGAGAAGAGCAACAAAGATGATTAGGGGGCTGGAGGCTAAAACATATGAATAACAGTTGCAGGAATTGGGTTTGTCTACTCTAGTGAAAAGAAGGACTAAGGCTGTCATGATAGCAGTCTTTCAATATTTGAGGGGCTGCCACAAAGAAAAGGGGGGTCAATCTATCTTCTAAAGCAGTGCTCCCCAACCAGTGTGCCGCGGCACACTGGTGTGCCGTGAGGCCATGCCAAGTGTGCCGCGGCAAAAGCTCCCGTCATTCAGGGGTGGCCAAACCGTGGTGCATGCGCCAAATGTGGCGCATTGGATGATTGCAAGTGGCGCATTGCAATCATCCAATGGCTGACGCCTCTCCCGCCCACGTGACTTGCTGTCTTTTAAAACTCAAGCCGCCTCGGCTTGAGTTTTAAAAGACAGCAAGACATGGGCGGGAGAGGCAGGTCTGGTCATTAAGCCTGCTGGCCGCTGCAGCGAGGCTTAATGAGCAGACCTGCTGCCCTGGCACAACAGTGAGGAATGCGAGGAGGAGGTACCGGGGCATGTTCCAGGTAGGACAACGTCTCGCGCTGAGGGTTGGCAGGACGGGTGGGGCAGGACTGGCAGGCGGGACGGGGCGCGCGTCCTACCTGGGACTTTTCCCGGTAGCTCCAGTCGCGTTCCTTTCTAATAGCGTCCAGAGCAGAGCAGCCCCTTCCAAAAGATAACGTCTCGCGAGACGTTATCTTTTGGAAGGGGCTGCTCTGCTCTGGACGCTATTACGGTAGCAAGGAACGTGACTGGAGCTACCGGGAAAAGTCCCAGGTAGGACACGCGTCTCGCGCTGGGGGTTGGCAGGGTGGGCGGGGCAGAACTGGCGGGTGGGACGGGGCGCGCGTCCTACCTGGGACTTTTCCCGGTAGCTCCAGTCGTGGGCTGGCTTGATTTGAGGCTTGGCAGGGGGACATGGCGGGGCGGGGCGCAAGTCCTCCTCCCTGCCGCTTCTGTTTGTGGAAGCCGAAGAGCCTTACCGGTAGTTTGGGAGAAAGAAAGAAAGTTTTTTGCTGCTTTCCTTCAGTGCACTCAAAAGCAGAAGCAGCAAAAAACTTTCTTTCTCCCAAACTACCGGTAAGGCTCTTCAGCTTCCACATACAGGCTGGAAAGCAGTCTCACGCGTCTCGCGCTAGGGCTGGCTTGATTTGGGGCTTGGCAGGGCGCGAGTGAGGAAGGCGTCGGCAAGAGGCGGAGCCGAAAGGGAGGACGACAGGGATGTCTGCTTCTTAAGCCAGCAAACTGCCTTGTCACCAAGCTCTGCCTCTTGCCGACGCCTCCTCACTTGCTGGATTGACTCGCCTGCTTTGGGCTGCCTTGGGCGGCTTGAGTTATAAAAGACAGCAAAACGCGGGCGGGAGAGGCAGGTCTTGCTCATTAAGCCTCGCTGGCCACTGCAGTGAGGCTTAATGAGCAAGACCTGCCTCTCCCGCCCACGTTTTGCTTTCTTTTAAAACTCAAGCCGAAGAAGCAGGTGGGGGAAGCGGCCCCGGCTGCTTCCCCCGCCCACCTGGACGCCGCCATTTGCGGACTTTTGCCCTCTGCGCATGCACACAGCGTTCTGCGCATGCGCAGAGGGCAAAACTCAAATGGCGACATCCAGGCAGGCCCGCCCACCTGGGACGCCTGGGCCAATTGGCGCATGGTATCATTAAGGTTGGCCACCACTGACCTACCTAATTATCAAATAAAATAATAAATCAAGTAATTCTGTTATGCCCAGTTTGACATTCCTATACTATTATACTCTTCAAAACGATATTTTGAAGATTATATTTGTTTTTTATCCAATTTTTGTATGTGGTGTGCCGTGGAATTTTGGGAGAGGCTATGGTGTGCCGAGGGTGACAAAAGGTTGGGGAGCACTGTTCTAAAGCACCAGAAAGCAAGACAAGAAACAATGGATGGAAACTAATGAAGGAGAGATCCAATCTAGAACTAAGGAGGAATTTTCTAACAATGAGAAGAATCAATCAATGGAACACTTTGCCTTCAGAAGTTGTGGGTGCTCCATCAGTGGAGGTTTTTAAGAAGAGACTGGGCAGACTGCTTGAGCAAAGAGTTGAACTAGAACAGGGGTCCCCAGCCCCCAGGCTGTGGCCCACTACCGGGTGGTGGCCTATTCAGAATTGGACTGTGCACAAGTGGCTGGCCGGAACATGCACACAACTCAATTTGTGCATGTGCGTGCCAGCCCGCCATTTGTGGAAGTCCAGCTGCGCACATGTGCGCTGTCCCACCACTTGTGTGTCCCAATTCCTCTCTCCCCCCGCAGCCAGGACACCAAGCCGCAAAGGCTGCGGACCGCTGGACTAGAAACAGGGGACTCCAATCTTGGCCACTTTAAGACTTGTGGACTTCAACTCCCAGAATTGAAGTCCACAAGTTTTAAAGTGGCCAAGGTTGGAGACCCCTGGACTAGAAGACCCCCAAGGTCCCTTCCAATCTGTTATTCTGCATTTCTATATGACATTCGTTTATTCATCTTGTCTACCCTCGTTGGGCTGACAACTGTGAAGGAAAGTCCTCTGGAGTTCGAGGATTCTGTTGCATTTCCACGTTTCCCAGGCATCTGCACCCAGTTCAAAAACCCAACCAAGTCAACTTCACCTTCCAGATGCAAGGTTGGTTAGAGAACTCTGTCTAGAAAAGTAAATCACTCAAGAGATACCCTCAGCGGCCCCCTTTGTGAGTGGGATGGATGGGCTTTCTGGACCTTTAATTACTTTCTCATACGCTCGCATGCTCCAGTGCACAGAATTACCGCCCTCTCCTCTGTGCCCCAGTTATGCTAATGCCTCCAGGATGCCCAATGTTCGTATTGCATTGCATTTCTCCATCACGTAATAGATGGAACAGCATCCTTGGTGTGCACACAGCTCCACAAGTTTCTGCAATCATTTAGGAGCATATTTACAGTGGATATAAGCTGTTTTGCACAAAGGCAGGAGTGCAACATGAGAAACAAACAGGATATTCGCTGGAAAAGATACTATAAGTAGCCCTAATTAGAAGGAATTGGTGTTTCTGGGTTGTTGTGTAGGTTTCTCAATGGGGCGGGGGAGGGGAAGTGTCTTAGCTATTATTGGGTCAATATTCATAGAATCACAGAATTGGAGGGGCTCCGAGAGGGCATCTAATCCAGCCCTTGCTCAATGCAGGCACCACTAGAACTTTAACTGAGGCATAACCCAATTGCTTTCAGCAAGCAACCTGGCTACCACTGAATCGAAATTTGATAGTACCGCTTTAAAAAACCCTAGTAAGACCACACCTGGAATACCGCAACCAATTTTGGTCCCCATACTACAAAAAAGATGTTGAGACCTTGGAAAAAGTTCAGAGAAGAGCAACTAAGATGATCAAAAGCCTGGATATTAAAACATATGAAGAATAGTTGCAGGATTTGGGTTTGGCTAGGGTTAGGGTTAAGAAAAGAAGAAATAAGGGCAACATGATAGCAGTATTTGAGGGGCTGCCACAAAGAAGAGGTCAAATTATTCTCCAAGCACCGGAGGGCAGGACAAGAAACAATGGATGGAAACTAATCAAAGAGAGAAGCAACCTGGAATTAAGGAGAAACTTCCTAACAGTGAGGACAGTTAACCAGTGGAACAGCTTGCTTCCAGAAATCGTGGACTCTCCATCACTGGAGGTTTTTAAGAAGAGACTAGACAGCCACTTATCTGAAATAGTTCTCCTGCTTGAGCAGGGGGCTGGACTAGAAGACCTCCAAGGTCCCTCCCAGTTTATTCTATTCTATTCTATTCTATTCTATTCTATTCTATTCTATTCTATTCTATTCTATTCATTTCTATTCTATTCATTTCTATTTCTATTTCTATTCATTTTTTTATTCTATTCTATTTATTCTATTCTAGTTTCTATTCTAGTTTCTATTCTAGTTTCTATTCTAGTTTCTATTCTAGTTTCTATTCTATTCTATTCTATTCATGAGCCTTCTATAGAACGTCTCTGAAGAGCACATAGCTTATTGTTTTAATTTTTTTTTTTTAGAAAAATAAGCTCACTTTTTAAAAATGCAATCTTCCCTCTCCCCCAAAGCTCCTGCAGAAGTTATTATAAAATAATTTCAGCCCTGACCTTCTGGCAGGGTTGCCCCATCAGAATCCTCTCAAACTCTCCAAAGTTAATATTTCTTTAATCTTGAAATCTAGTAGCCCCAGGTTCAAACCTATTATAGTTAGTTCTACAATCAGCTAAGATTAGATCTCGCCCATCTTGAATCTAATGAGAAGAGAGAGATAAATTGCAGATTGCATTCCTGGCACAGGCTAATCTCCAAATCCAGATTTTTTGCCCCAAAGGTTGGGAAGTTGGAGTAGATCATTTGATGTTCTTTGAATATGTGGAGACTACAACTCCAGAATGACTACATAGGCAAGGAAGGTGCCAACAGATCGGGGCAGAGGGTGAGGTTGAGGGAGGCCAGAGCTGACAATTTAGAGTCAGAGAGACCAAATGGACTGACTCTAGATAGCAATAGCACTTAGACTTATATACCACTTCATAATGCTTTACAGCCCTCTCTAAGCGGTTTACAGAGTCAGCCTCTTGCCCCCAACAATCTGGGTCCTCGTTTTACCCACCTCGGAAGGACGTAAGGCGGAGTCAACCTTGAGCCTGGTGAGATTCGAACTGCCAAATTGCAGGCAGCCAGCAGGCAACAGAAGTAGCCTGCAGTACTGCACTCTAACCACTGTGCCACCCCGGCTCATAGATAACAAGGTTGCGTGGCCTTTTTCAGCCTGAAAGCCTCACTTGGTCTCACATTAACATCCCTGTTTCTTTTCCCAATGTGGACATGACCAGGATCAATATTAAAAATGAAATTATTTCATTCAAGTGACGATAACAATTTTCCAGTACTTGAGGGGCTGTCACAGAGAAGAGAGGGTCCACCTGTTCTTCAAAGCACCTGAGGGCAAGACAAGAAGAGATGTGTGGAAGATCATTCAAGAGGGATCCAGCCTAGAACTTAGGAGAAATTTTCTGACAGTGAGAACAATCGATCAGTGGAACGGCTTCCCTCCATTAGTTGTGGGGGCTCCATCACTGGAGGTTTTCAAGAAGAGACTGGACAGCCATTTGTTCAGAATGGTATAAGGTCTCCAGTTTGAGCAGGGGATTGGACTAGATGACCTCCAAGGTCCCAAGCACCAGGCCCAGACAAGATAACTCCTTCTTGCTTAAAAGTCTGTGCTGACCAATTGGCCCCCATCTTCACCCAAATCTTCAACAAATCACTAGAGATATGCCATGTTCCTTCTTGTTTCAAACGCTCCACTATCATCCCAGTGCCGAAGAAGCCCTCCATCAAGGAACTGAATGACTACAGACCAGTTGCTCTAACATCTGTAGTTATGAAAACCTTTGAAAGGCTAGTGATGTCCCACTTGAAAACCATCACAGATCCACTGTCAGACCCCCTGCAATTTGCATACCGAGCAAATAGATCGACAGATGATGCTATTAATATAGCTCTGCACTACATCCTACAACATCTTGAATCTCCAAAGACCTACGCAAGGGTCCTCTTTGTAGACTTTAGTTCAGCATTCAACACCATCATATCGGACATTCTTCTAACTAAACTAAATCAGCTAGCGGTACCTGAACACACTTATAAGTGGATCACAAACTTCCTAACAGAAAGGAAGCAGCAGGTGAAGCTAGGCAAAATCACATCAGATACTGTACAATTAGCACAGGGCCCCCCCACAGCTGTGTACTCTCACCACTTCTCTTCTCTCTATATACCAATGACTGCATCTCAAACGATCCATCTGTTAAACTACTGAAGTTTGCAGATGATACCACAGTGATTGGTCTCATTCGAGACAACGATGAAACCGCATACAGACAGGAGGTTGAACAACTAGCCTCGTGGTGCGACCGGAACAATCTGGAACTGAACACACTCAAAACCGTAGAAATGGTGGTAGACTTTAGGAGAAACCCTCCCATCCTACCACCTCTTACAATACTAGACAACACAGTATCAACAGTAGAGACAGTGCAAGTTCTTAGACCAATGGCTTAGACCCGTGGTGGTGAACCTATGGCACGCGTGCCACAGGTGGCACGCGGAGCCATAGCGGAGGGCACGTGAGCATTGCCCACCGGCAAACTGGAAGTGCGGAAAAACGCACTTCTGGTTTGCCGGTGAGCTGTTTTTTGCACTCCTGAGGGTTCAGGGAAGCTCCCTGAAGCCCCGGAATGCAAAAAACTACAAAACGGACAAACCGGAAGTGCGGAAAAACGCACTTCCAGTTTGCCGGTGAGCTGTTTTTTGCACTCCGGAGGGTTCAGGGAAGCTCCCTGAAGCCCCGGAATACAAAAAACGACGAAACGGACAAACCGGAAGTGCATTTTTCTGAACTTCCGGTTTGCCCGTTTCGTCGTTTTTTACCATCCCAGGCTCCGGTAAGGCCTTTCCGTGTGTGTGTGTGCGCGCGCGCATGCGCAGGGGCAGCATGGGGAGGTGTTGTGCGCATGCGTGGGGGGGAAGGGAATGGGTGTGGGTACGCAAGCGCGCACTAGCGCGCGCACCCCCCCCCCCCTTTTGGCACACAAACCTAAAAAGGTTCACCATCACTGGCTTAGACCAATTTTCATGGCCTGCAAAACTAGGCCATGCTTCTTCGCCTTCCCAGAATGAGCTCTCTCCACTGTTCTTCAGATGCTGAGGAGCTAAGCAGCTGTTGAAAGCCCACATCCTGCTGAGAAGGCAGCAGAGAAGCCGGGCATTTAGGGCCAGAAGTGGCATCTCCTGCCAGAGCTGATTTCACTGGTTCCTATTTCAAGATAGTAATGAGTAATGAAATATTGCCGTCAAGTGCCACCTTCCTATAAATGTTATTTTGTATTACTTTAAACTATATTGCTGCTAATATCAGTCAGATAAAGTTAGAATATAGCACTTATACAGTTCTATTTGCATTATTGGTGTTTCATGTTAATCTAATATGTCCCACTAGAATTTGTTGTCTTGATGCCAAGTTGCAAGTTTAGAAAGATATGCCTGTATTGAAAATCATCACTACAGTCCTCTAATTCTGTGTCAGACAGTGAATGCAGGCAGAGCTCAGAAGTTACGTATATTGTGAGAAGTCAGATGTGCTCAGTAAATATCTATGACTCTACCATAAAATCCGAGCACAATTTAACATATTGCCCAGCCTAAGCTTTGGATGGAAACATGAGCCGAGGTGGTGCAGTGGTTAGAGAGCAGCACTGCAGGCTACTTCAGCTGACTGCTGGCTTCAGTTCAGCGGTTCAAATCTCACCGGCTCAAGGTTGACTCAGCCTTCCATCCTTCTGAGGTCGGTAAAATGAGGACCCAGATTGTTGGGGGCAATATGCTGAACTCTGTAAACCGCTTAGAGAGGGTTGTAAAAGCACTATGAAGCGGTATATAAGTCTAAGTGCTAAGTGCTATTGCTATACTAGTTAACTTTAGGATTTTCAGCTTTTATTAGTTGATGCCAGCCTACAGTTGTTTGCTATAGCAGCCTTTTTCAACCTAGTACTATCTATCTATCTATCTATCTATCTATCTATCTATCTATCTATCTATCTATCTATCTATCTATCTATCTATCTATCTATCATCTATCATCTATCTATCTATCATCTATCTATCTATCATCTATCATCTATCTATCTATCATCTATCATCTATCATCTATCTATCTATCTATCATGATAATCATTATCTATCTATCATCTATCTATCTATCTTCTATCTATCTATCTATCGTCTATCTATCTATCATCTATCTATCTTTATCTATCATCTATCTATCTATCTTCTATCTATCTATCTATCATGATCATCATTATCTATCTATCTATCATCTATCTATCTATCTATCTTCTATCTATCTATCATCTATCTATCTATCTTCTATCTATCTATCATGATCATCATTATCTATCTATCTATCATCTATCTATCTATCTATCATCTATCTATCTATCTATCTATCATCGTCATCATCATTATCTATCTATCTATCTATCTATCTATCTATCTATCTATCTATCTATCTATCTATCTATCTATCTATCTATCTATCTATCTATAGAAATTGGAATTATGGAAACATGGTACAACTGAAGGGTATCAAGTAAGAAACACCTGAAAACATTAATCTACCAATTCCTCCATGCTAAGCTCTGTTTTAAATTACAAGAACAAATAGTTCCTTTTCAGGTACCATGTTTCAAGTTGAAAAATGGCACTAAGAAAAACCTAATAACTTGGCTAATAACTTTGTATTTAGCTAATACCTTTGTATTAATTGTATTTCCAGTTTAGCTCCATTACCTGTTGTAAAAATACTTACATTAGCCTAACTTTGTATATGCTACAACAAAACATTTTCAAGTGGTGGTAAAAAGAAAGAAAAAAAGATAGTAATGAGTGATTTTAAAAGGGGAGGAGGTAAAGGGACAGAGAACTCAGAGAAAGGAAATAATTTCCATCTCACATGGATCTACCATTCTCCCCATAGAATTCCTCTCCTCACTGGTGCACCAGAGTAAGGGAAGATACACACTGTCATTTCTCCAGGTCTTACATTCGTAAGAAATAATTAGATTTGGTTTCAGCAGCAGAACCTCTCTCTTGCCAAGACCTTAGTGCAGTCAAGAAGAAGATGGAAATAATGAAATGCATTGAAGCCTCTGGCATTCATTTATTCTGGCCACTTCCTCTCTTCTCCTGCCTTGGAGGAACCTGTCGGAATTGCCTTAGGGGCATGTGCAACCAGACGCATTAAGAGGGGGAACCGGAGTTCATCCAAGGTGGTTTGCAACAGCAACGGATAAAAAGTTCTTTTAGGTAGTCCTCAACATACAACCATTCGTTCAGTGACCATTTGAAGTTACAACGGCATTGAAATTTAGCAGTTAATCCCTGTTGAGGATCCGAGCCATCTTTCACCCACCTGGAAGGTGGATTATGTTTGAAAAAGCTGTTTTAATTCTTTCGAGAATTAAAATTTCCCATAAGAAATTCACTGCGCCAAGGTGGCGCAGTGGTTAAAGTGCAGCACTGCAGTTCAGCAGTTCAGCTGTTCAAATCTCACCGGCTCAAGGTTGACTCAGCCTTCCATCCTTCCGAGGTGGGTAAAATGAGGACCCAGATTGTTGGGGGCAATATGCTGAACTCTGTAAACCGCTTAGAGGGGGCTGTGAAGCACTATGAAGCGGTGTATAAGTCTAAGTGCTATTGCTATTGCTATAAGAAAAACATATGAGAGTTGAGATAATTTCACCGTTCATCATGCTAATGCAGAATTTCGTCTCCAGATGTTTGCATCACCCAAATTCTTTCAACTCGATGCCAAAACTTAATTTTCAGTTTCTCAAAAATCTTCCTTTGCAAAAAAAATAGAGGTTTTCGTTTTTCTGCCTTATTTGCAGGTACTGAGCAGGGGCGGGTTCCTATTTTTTTTACTACCACTCTGTGGGCGTGGCTTATTTTGTGGGTGTGGTTTGCCAGTCATGTGACTGGGTGGGCGTGGCTTCTCGGACTGCTGAAGGGAGGGGAACTGAGATAGGTCCTGCCACCCATTCCCCCTCCCCTCAGCAGCTCGAGAAGCCTCAAATGTGCGAAAATGCCTAGGATCATCACCGCGTGTTCGTGGCTTCTCAGACTGCTGAAGGGAGGGGAACGGAGATAGCTCCTGCCACCCATTCTTTCAACGTCTCACGTGCTCCCTCAGCCATCCTCCCCTGCTTGGACTCACTGTGGGGTAGGAAGGCAGCACATGCGCAGTGCCAGAAGCTCGGCTTCTGGGCATACACAGAAGAATTTTTAAAAAAAAAATTAAAAAAATATTTTTTAAAAAAATGGCGGTGTTCAGGTATTGGCAACTGACCGCACCGGTACGGTGACAACACCAGCGGGCCGCTACCGGTGCTATAGTGTGGACCACACCTGTAGGAACCCACCACTGGTACTGAGGAATTTCTTCCGATTTCTCTGGGTGATATTTTTGACCCAACTTGATTTGGTAAAGCAGAGCAAGTTTCCGCTGAAAATATTTTTTGTGTGCTGCAGCGTTCCATCTTTCTGAAACTCTTACGGTGGCCCTTGGGATTAATAAAAGTCCAAGGAAGCCACAGAGAGGTCTGTGGCATGAAAGAAAGGCCATTCACACATACACACACACAGACACACAGAGAGATGCCCTGGCCAACTTATTATTAGTTAAAGAACTCCAGCAATACTCCAGAGAATTTTCTGAAATTCTCATTTTCTTTGGGGGGGGGAAAGAAAAGTCAGAAGCAAAGTCTCTCTCAATCCATGGAATGAAAACTTTTCAATCTTTAAATTGGTACTGAAGTTGCAGGAGGTGCATTTTAAAAAATTGAAATATTCTTTCAATTGCACTTAAATAAAACCGCATCACAGAGTTATTTTATGTACTTTTTTGTTTTGTTTTTTAAAGGAGAATAAACTGCTGTTCTTCCTGTGGCTTCCATTTTGGATTTTCACATTAGGTTTATTTGTTTTAAATGCCTAGAATAATAATCCAGTATAATTTCTGCAGGACGTTTAGTGTGATTACTGGCTTAAACAATAAAACTATGAAGAAATGTTGATTTTAAAGCGTTGCTAGGAGTGTCAAAAGCAGCTGAGCTGGCAAAGGCCAAGGCTTGGCAGGTGGTGGCTGCCATCTTCCTTTTTATAACACCACCATCTACCACATCTGCTCCTAAAAATTTCTCCCCTGAATTGCGAATGGTCCAGGCCCTTCCAACTTCTGGGACAGCAATAGCACTTAGATTTATTTACCTCTTCACGGTGCATTTTATTTATTTATTTATTTATTTATTTATTTATTTATTTATTTATTTATTTATTTATTTATTTATTTATTTATTTATTTATTTATTTATTTATTTATTTATTTATTTATTTATTTATTTGAATGGATTTCTATGCCGCCCAACTCCCGGGGGACTCTGGGCGGCTCACAACATATCAGAATCCATTCCATAGTATAAAAAATACAATAATTAAAAAGTACAAAAATTAAAAAGAGTATCTCACATTCACAATCAAGGGGGGAGACCCATATCTAGTCTAGTTGGTCTCACTTTCACCCCGCCTGCCGGAAGAGCCAAGTTTTTATTGCTTTACAGAAGGCCAGCAGGGTGGGGATAGTCCTGATCTCTGGGGGAAACTGGTTCCACAGGGAGGGGGCTCCCACAGAGAAGGCTCTCCCCCTCGGCCCCGCCAACCGACATTGCTTGGTCGATGGGACCTGGAGGAGGCCAACTCTGTGGGACCTAACCAGTCGTAGGGAGGTATGCGGCAGGATGCGGTCCCGAAGGTAACCTGGCCCTGAGCCATGTAGGGCTTTAAAGGTTAAAACCAACACCTTAAAATGGATCTGGAGACTAATGGGCAGCCAATGCAGCTGGCGGAGGATCGGTGTTATGTGGGTGTATCTGGGTACACCCACCACAGCTCGCGCAGCTGCATTTTGCACCGATTGCAGTCACCGGACACTCTTCAAGGGTAGCCCCATGTAGAGCGCATTGCAGTAATCCAGCCGTGAGGTGATACAGCCCTCTCTAAGCAGTTTACAGGCCTGCATATTTCCCCCAACAGTCTGGGTCCTCATTTAACCGACCTCGGAAGGAGGGAAGGCTGAGTCAAGCTGGAGTCGGTCAGGATTGAACTGCTGACTGCGGTCAGAGTTTGCCTACAGTGCTGCATTCTCACCCAGAACCACTAGGGCTCTGGGATGACCCAGTCCTGAGCCAAGTGCCCTAGTAACCTTTAAGATGGCTTGTGTGTGATGGTACAACCACCTCCTCTTGATTTACTTAAAGATATCTCCGTGCATCAACAGAAATATTTACTGATGTGTCCCAGGCAGGCATATCTAAGATGGCTGGTTTGTTTGCAGGTGGCCACTTAGGCCAGTGTTACAAGCCTCCCTTTATTCCTTCACCAAATGATGACTTCACTTTCAGAACAGATTTGATGGAGAGCCATTAATGTTCTGTGCAACGATATAATGCTGATTGGAGGAATTGACTGTGTAGTATGGGGTAGACCAGTGTTTCTCAATCTTAGCAACTTTAAGATGGGTGGAATTCAACTCCCAGAATTCCCCAGCCAGATTCCCTCCCTCCCTCCCTCCCTTCCACCCTACCACCCTTCTATTGTGACCCGCCAGCGGCCAGCAGAGCTGGCGGCAGACTCTGACAGTGAGGAGGTTGGAGAGGAACATGGGCCAGTCCTGGAGTCTGGGGAAGGCTCGGACGAGTGCTCTGCATCAGAAGCAGATATGGGGCCAGGGCCGTCCAACAGTTATCAGCTACCTTCGGAGTCGGAGATAAGTGGGGCTGAAGAACAGCTGGAGCCTGTTCCCAATGTGCGCTTGCGCAGAGCTATCAGGAGAAGGGAACAATTAAGGAACAGAGGTCGACTCGGGAGTAAAAGCGCAAGGGGATTCTGAACGGCCACTCCCATAGGAAATAAAGAGGAGTGAAAGGGGTGTGGTGTTTGCAGGAGACAATTAGTTTATTATTCATGTGAAGATTGGCTTATCTGAGTTGTGCCTCACAGAGACTCCTTGCCAAGTATTTCTTTGTACAGCATTGAGTATGGAAGCTATCGGCCTGGCAACTATCCAAGGACTGATAACGTCTGTGGTTGCAATTCACCCTTGAAAGACTGTTTGCCGGGACTTTGCTGGATGTGAATCAGTGGTGGGATTCAATTTTTTAAACTACCGGTTCTGTGGGCGTGGCTTGGTGGGTGTGGCTTGATGATCATGTGACTGGGTGGGCATGGCCATGGTGGACGTGGCCAGAGGGTGTGACAGGTAGCACTTGGC
>JALIGW010000012.1:4355000-4422500 GCA_023053685.1 Diadophis punctatus similis
AGAAGATAGATTCAAGATTCCAGAAAGGTCATGACAGAATTGAATACTGGACCCTATCCAACAAAATTCAATCCAGTGGTAAGAAAAATAAGGTTTTACATTTAGGCAATAAAAATCAAATGCACATAGAATGGATGGTACCTGTGTAATAGCAGTAACTGTGGAGAGGGATCTAGGATTTTTAGTGGACAACCACCTACGTATGAGCCAGCTGTGGGGTACAACTGCCGAAAAAGCCAATGCAATCCTAGGCTGCTTCAACAGAGGAATAGTATCAAAATCAAGTATTAGTACCACTATATCCTGCCTTAGAGTATACTGCAGTGGTGGGTTCCTACCAGTGCGGTCCACTCTATAGCACCGGTAGCGGCCCGCTGGTGATGTCACAGTACTGGTGCGATCGGTTGCCGGTTCCTGGGCGCCGCCATTTTAAATATATATATATATATATATATTTAAAATTTTCTTCTGCGCATGCCCAGAAGCTGAGCTTCCGGCACTGCACATGCACTGCCTTCCTACCCCACAGTGAGTCCAAGCAGGGGAGGATGGCTGAAGGAATGCGTGAGACGCTGAAAGAATGGGCGGCAGAAGCTATCTCCATTCCCCTCCCTTCAGCAGTCCAAGAAGCCACGAACGCGCGGTGATGATCCTAGGCATTTTCACACATTTGAGGCTTCTCGAGCTGCTGAGGGGAGGGGGAGTGGGCAGCAGGAGCCTAGGATCATCGAATGGGGAGAAGCATTCAGGCCAGACGGAGCCTCCTAGAAGAACTGCTGCCGCGGTCTTGCTGCTCCTGCTGCGGGGGGCTGCATTGCATCCGGCTGCTACCAAGCTCCCGAGGCCCACGTCCACCCGGTCACATGGCTGGCAAGCCACACCCACAAAATAAGCCACGCCCACAGAGTGGTAGTAAAAAAAATTAGGAATCCGCCCCTGGTATACTGCCTATACTGTAAGACCACACCTGGTATACTATTTGTCCATAATGGCATATGGCCTCCTGCTTGAGCAGAGGGTTGGATTAGAAGACCTCTAAGGTTCCTTGCAAATCTGTTGTTCTCTATTCTGTAAGAACAAGCAATCAGCTATTTCAAAGAGAACCATAAACCTCCCCGTCTCTTCCAGTTATAGACTGGCCAGTGGTATGAGGCCTCCTGTAGCTGTCCTATAATCTCTGCCACCTTTTGACTATATATTGATGCCCTAATGGAGGGCTGAGTCAAAACTTCTATAAATGTAATGTCAGCAGTAAACAGAGATAGATTTAGGAGATTACCTGCCCTTGCCGTGTCTTTAAGATCTCACGTGAGCTGGGATAAATCCTAGACTGACAGTTGTCTTTGTGAGAGTTAAGCCAGGTGTTGGGCTTGCTGCAGAGAGCTCTCCAAGGTCCTGACTTGGACCCAATTTTTTTTGTTTCTCGACAACTCTGAGTAATCAATTCCTTGGAGTTCATTTTTGTCCGAGAAGGTTATTCCTGTGTCCTTTGATTACAGCCTTTTCTGTTTTAATATCAACTGGATGATAATCATATAATGAACAATTGAAGGAACCAGCTGTGTTTAATCTAATGAAGAGAAGGATTGGTGGGGGGGGGGAGAGACATGATAGCAGCCTTCCAATATTTCAAGTGCTGTCATGGAGGATTGTCTTACTTTCTAAAGCACCTGAGGGCAGGACCAAAAGTAATACATGGGAGATTATTAAAGAGAGATCCAGCCTAGAACTAAGGAGAAATTTCCAGACAGTGAGAACAATTAATCAATGGAACAGCTTTCCTCCTGGAATTGTGGGTGCTCCAACATTTGGAGGTTTTCTAATAAGAGATTGGATTACCATATACCAGGGGTCACCAACCTTTCGGACCTCAGGGACCACTAAATCAGGGGTGAAATCCAGCAGGTTCTGACAGGTTCTGGAGAACCGGTAGCAGAAATTTTGAGTAATTCAGAGAACCGGTAGCGGAAATTTTGAATAGTTCGGAAAACCGGCAAATATCACCTCTGGCTGGCCCCAGAATGGGGTGGGAATGGGGATTTTGCAATATCCTTCCCCCAGGAGTGGGGAGGGAATGGAGATTTTGCAATATCCTTCCCCCAGGAGTGGGGTGGGAATGGGGATTTTTCAATATCCTTCCCCCAGGAGTGGGGAGGGAATGGGGATTTTGCTATATCCTTCCCCCAGGAGTGGGGAGGGAATGGAGATTTTGCAATATCCTTCCCCCAGGAGTGGGGAGGGAATGGAGATTTTGCAATATCCTTCCCCCAGGAGTGGGGTGGGAATGGAGATTTTGCAATATCCTTCCCCCAGGAGTGGGGAGGGAATGGAGATTTTGCAATATCCTTCCCCCAGGAGTGGGGTGGGAATGGAGATTTTGCAATATCCTTCCCCCAGGAGTGGGGAGGGAATGGAGATTTTGCAATATCCTTCCCCCAGGAGTGGGGAGGGAATGGAGATTTTGCAATATCCTTCCCCCAGGAGTGGGGAGGGAATGGAGATTTTGCAATATCCTTCCCCCAGGAGTGGGGAGGGAATGGGAATTTTGCAGTATCCTTCCCCCAGGAATGGGGAGGGAATGGAGATTTTGCAGTATCCTTCCCCTGCCATGCCCACAAGCCACGCCCACAGAACCGGTAGTAAAAAAAATTGGATTTCACCACTGCACTAAATTCATAATTTTAAATCCTGTGGACCACATAAATGAATTTTTTAAAAGACAAATAGTATTTAGTGCAATATAAAAAATGCAAATAATTTTTCTGTGGACCACCAACATTTTCTCATGGACCACCAGTGGTCCACGGACTACCAGTTGGTAACCGCTGCCATATACCATCCAGGATGGTATAAGGTCTCCTGCCTTGAGCAGTGGGTTAGAAGTACCTTCCAGCCCTATGATTCTAAATGTAGATAGATTAACAGAGTTGGAAGGCACCTTGTAGGTCATCTAGTCCAACCCCCTACATGTACAGGGAATTGTGTGATCCTCTATCATTTCCTTTTGGCTGTCTATAAAATCTCCCATAGGAGTTGTTGTATTGTTTCACTGCAGCAAATATAACCAAGAGACTTGTGGCTTCTTAAAGACTAACAGATTCTGGCAAGGTTTAGTGGATAAGAGGCCACTATCAGTGGGAGGACCAGTCCATGATGGAGTCCCTGTTAGGCTGTGATCCTTTCCCCCCCACTCCTTTTCCAAAGTTTTTTCACCATGCCCTATGCTCAGAAAACACCTTATCTCAGGTTTGCCGTTAGGTGTGAAACAAAGAAATTGATGGGATAAATTGCAAATGAGAAGTGACTTTAAACTTTAGGTCCAAATGTTTAAAATGGGAAAACCTGCATGGTAAATTCGGTGTGAACAATCCTGTATTTTAATAGGATAGCAAAAAATAGTAATTGCTTGATTGGATGGCAGCTGTACCATAATGCTGTGTTGCTTGAGGCATCCTAATGCAGTGTTTCTCAACCATAGCAACTTTAAGGCATGGGGACTTCACCTCATAAAGGCCATGCTGGTTGTGGAATTCCAGGCGTTGAAGTTATACATCTTAAAGTTGCCATGGTTGAGAATTCCTGTCCTAAAAAACATATTGGTAGGCAGAGAATAATTTTTTTAAAAAAATTATCCATGATAGACAGAAGTTCATAGAATCATCGGACTAGAAGGGACCTTGGAGTTCTTCCTGTCCAAGGTAGGAGATCTTATTCCATTCCAGACAAATGGCTGTCCCATCTTTTCTTGAAGACCTCCAGGGATGGAGCACCCACATATTTAGAAGCCAAACTATTCCATTGATTAATTCTTCCTGCTGTTAGGAAATTTCTTCTTAGTTCCAGGTTGGATCTCTCTTTAATGAACTTCCACCCTCAGGTTTTTCGGAGAATAAGTTGACTCCTTCTTTGTGACAGCTCCTGAAGTACTGGTAGACAGTTATCCTGTAAGCCCTCATCTTCTGTTTGTTAGGCTAGACCAGGGGTCCTCAAACTAGGCCCCACGGGCCAGATACGGCCCGCTGAAGCCATTAATCCAGCCTGCGTGGGACCACGAGGCTGCCCCGCCCACATTGCCCCGCCTACCCACTGGCCCCCATCCTTCGGCGGAGAGCAGGATTTACCTTTGCGAGCCCCGCAGGTTGGAACTGGAAGGTAAGCCCAATGTTTTTGGCCGGCAGAGTGCTTCTGGAGGCAGGGGATGCCAAAAACGGGCCAATCTGCATGCTAAGCTTATACAGTACCTCAGCACTGACAATGCCAGCTGAGGACTTCTGAAAGGGACTTTTAGTTCACACATCTGGAAGTTGGCAAAAAAAATTATATTTGTTTATACATTTTTCTTAAACATACATTGGTGCTTAGTAAACAGTGTATTGTCTGGGTCAATTTACTTATACATAGTAATAATAGTAGTAGCATTTATTTATACATACCTGTGTTTCCCCGAAAATAAGACCTTGTCTTATTTTATTTTATTTTTTGAACCCTGAAATAAGCACTTGGCCTTATTGCCATGCACTCAAAAACCCGATTGGTCTTATTATCAAGGGATGTCTTATTTTGGGGAAAACAAGGTATTAATAATCTTTCAATGTCTACCTTCTACGTCTATTTTCTAACCTAGGGGTCTCCAACCTTGGCAACTTTAAGACTTGTGGACTTCAACTCCCAGAATTCCTCAGCCAGCAATCTGGGAGTTGAAGTCCACAAGTCTTAAAGTTGCCAAGGTTGGAGACCCCTGCCAGTCTAACTAGTTGGCAAAATCTTTGACAGTCCCTCTTGTTTTTTGGGTTCAAGGGCAAAAATCAAATTGGAGGTTTACCAACTTCTGGGCAGGTGGCTTCTGAATGGCTTTCTGCTAAGTGGGTCACAGCAGTGTCTCTGATGCTGCAGTCAATGAAAAGATCCCAAAATATATGGGGAAAAGGATGTGCTATTTGAAAAGCTCAAAAATGAAGAGTATGTCAGTAAAATCAAAAATTCAATGTGTCCGAACATGAGCAATATTGGATTAGAATTTACTGTACGGAACGAAAATGGCCGTATTGATTCACTGTCTTCCTAAATAGATTGTTTCTAGAATTCACAGGGAGTGTTTAGCCCAAGCTCCTTTTGAAATGGTTGGGATTCGTCTTATTCATGAAAACGAATTGTCTCAAACGTTACATCATGTGAGGAACTTTAGCAATGAAGAGCTTTTAACAATAGCAGTTCTGAAATACAGCATTAAAAAGAAAATAATAGTGTTGCATTACAGTAACATTTCAAGCAGCTTTGACTGTTAGCTGGACAAATGCATGTTGCTTTTTGCAGTTGGAGGAAACCTAAAATGATCAAAAAGGAAGAATAACGCTTGGGAAAAAATGCCACGTTTTAATTCTAAATATGGAACAGGTGCCAAGTCTGTTTGAAACCCCTTAATTGTTTTTATTTTTATTTCTTTGTCCTGGTAGTGTTTTTCTTTCTCTATGGTAGGCAAAGTTAATCTAATGTGGAAACGTAAGATGAATTCACTTTCCTTCAAACCAAATAATTCTAAAAAAGGAACTAGGGACAGATATTCCCCCATCAGCCCTTATGTGACTCTGTGCAGTCATTAAAAACAACACTGGGGTATTTTTTATGCCACTTAAACCCGTTTGCATTAAAACTTTCATTTCCTTCATGTTGATTCAGACAAGGTTGACGTCAAAATCATTTACTGTACATGCAAAAAGATTCAGGCAGTGAATTGTATTTGTAAATAGGAAGATGAGAATTAATTCAGAATCTTGTCTTGTTTCATTAAACCATGTATTTGGTGGCAGGGTCCCTTTTATATCATTTTCTATTATTTGTTTTGAATCTCGTGGGGGGGGGGGGAAATCATCAATTATTTATTAATTTTCCAAATGCCACCTTGTGATTCAGGCCAAATTTCCAAACACAAACTTACTTGTATATAACTTTTCTCTCTCTTAATATAATAATAGTATTTTAAATTGTATGCTACACAACTCTGTATGCCTTTGAGCATTAATAAAATCATAATCAAAATAATTATTAATAAAATAATAAAATAACGCATTGCATTCTTAATTTCATTGACAAAATCCCGGAATGCATTTTTTTTCTTCTCTGAGTCTCTCCTTATCTTTTGAGCCAAGCAACTTCCCAAATTTAACAGAATAACAGAGTTGGAAGGGACTTCGGAGGTCTTCTATCTAGTCCAACCTCCTGCACAAGCAGGAGATCCTATACCATTTTAGACAAATGGCTGTCCAATCTGTTCATAAAACTTCCAGTGTTGGAACACCCTCAACTTCTGAAGGCAACTCGTTCCATTGTTTAATTGTTCTCACTGTTAGGAAATTTCTCCTTAATTCCAGGTTGCTTCTCTTCTTCATTAGTTTCCGTCCATTGTTTCTTGTCCTGCCCTCTGATCATCTTCTTTTAAAGACCCCATAATCCCTTGAGTCTTGGGCAACTGAATGGAGCTGAGGGTTTACTGGCCGGATGCCCTTCCTGTCACCAATGCGGAGATTGTTTCAGCAGATCTATTCTCATCCTGCCCAGAGAGAGAAATATCTGCCTCTACCTAGGATCGAACTCACAGCCTCCTGATTGTGAGGCGAGAGCTCCACCTCTAGGCCACCACACCACTGTCCTGCCCTCAGATGCTTTGGAAAATAATTTGACCCACTCTTCTTTCTTGTCACAATTGTTAAGTGAATCACTGCAGCTGTTCAGTTAGTAACACGGTTGTTAAGTGAATCCGGCTTCCCCGTTGATTTTGCTTATCAGAAGGTCGCAAAAGGGGATTGCATGTCCACCCCGGGACACTGCAACAGTCATAAATATGAGTCAGTTGCCAAATGTCTGAATTTTGATCGCGTGACCATTGGGATGCTGCAACGGTTGTAAGTGTGAAAAACAATCATAAGTCATTTTCAGTGCCGTTGTAATGTCGAACAGTCACTAAATGAAGTGTTGAAGGTCAAGGACTACTTGCACTATCCACCCCAGAGATCATGCCTCCACAATGTTCTGAAGAAACTGAAAAGTGGGCTGTTTTCCCTTAAAACAGGATGGCAGATGAGCCCTAGTAAGATTTTGTTTGATAGAATAGAAATAGAAATAGAAATAGAATAAAATAACAGAGTTGGAAGGGACCTTGGAGGTCTTCTAGTCCAACCCCTTGCTTAGGCAGGACACCCTACACCACTTCAGACAAATGGTTATCCAATCTCTTCTTAAAAACTTCCAGTGTTGGAGCATTCACAACTTCTGGAGGCAAGTTGTTCCACTGATTAATTGTTCTAACTGTCAGGAAATTTCTCCTTGGTTCTAAGTTGCTTCTCTCCTTGATTAGTTTCCACCCATTGCTTCTTGTTCCACCCTCAGGTGCTGATATGATTTAGTTATGTTGTATGTGGTCTTTTCATTTGCCTTCTTTTATTGATCTGTTTTTGTATTATGTAGGATGCTTACCAGTTAGCTTTTGTTTTGTTTTTTAAAATTGGTGCACATAAATACATAAGCATTTTCTCACCAGGATCACTGCTGAAGCTGTACTAGCCAGAATTCTCCCTTCTTCCTTTCTCTGTCCCATCTCCCACTGGGTAGGCTGGCATTGTTCTCAGTGAAAATCCCCCCCACCCGTTTTAAGTCAAATAATCAAAGGTTTTTCTTCATAAGCCTCCACCCACAAATAATTGCTTCTCAGGCGAATTTGCAGAGATCCTCCGAGAACATTTCAATTCATCAGATGATGATAAAAAGGGCAGAGGCCTTTATTTAAATGTCACTAATTAAATAAATAGCAGCCGACAGGGCATCTGGGTAGATTTGAATGGCATTAAAAAATGCCAAATTGTAGCCCTTTGCAACCTGAATTTGCATGTTTGCAGAATGTCTTTCTGTCTCTGTGTCTGTCTGTCATCTATCCATCTATTTTTGAACATAGAGACTGGATCATCTTGAGGAGGGCGAATTTCCTGTTAAGTAAAGGGGTTCCTAGGTCTATCGTAATTATCTAAGGAAATGTATTTATCTGTTTGTAAGCTGCCCACCCATAAGGAGGTCTCAGAGTACCGTTGTAAAATAAACACAGTAGAAAATTAAAAATCAAAGAACTTCATCAGTAGTAGAAGGGAGTGTGCAAACCTTCTAGCACTGATGATGTTACCTAGTTGGGTAGTGAAAGGTCTGCAAGAAAACAACCAAGCTCAGAGAGCATCAAGGACTTGGCCGTCATATTTGGCCTTCACAGCTTTGCAATGTTGAGTGTTTGGGAATCGCTGAATGAGATGAAGGTTACAAAGAGGTTGGTACATCCCTAACATATGTCTCCCCTATTCTGTTGTGAGATTTTTTTTGAAAAAAAACCTATAAATGTATCATTGCATCTTTAACCATAATGGACAAGCACCTTACTGCTAATTGAAATGGAATTTGGATGGAGAATTCAGGACATGTTCAAGGAGAACTGTGACATTTGTGAAAACAAGGGGGGGGAATTAAATCTCAGGTGAGACCTATCCAGATCTGAAAGTGTAGATCTAATAATGTAGTATAGAGAGCGAGTTTCTCCCACCTCAGTTCACTCTTGTGGAATTCAACTGGTGGAGTTTCAGGAGCACCTGCAGGCTGAAGGAGGAAATTGCATCACACACAGCATGACCCAGGGGTGGGTTCTGGTTTTCTTCACTGCCGGTTCGCTCCTTGACACGCTGCACGGGTGGGTGCGCATGCACAGTGCTAAAAAACCAGCTTCTGCGCATGCGCAGAACAGGGATGGGTTCCAACTTACCTTGCTGCCGGTTCGCTTCCTACTGTGTCTCGTGGCCGCGCCTGGTGGCCGCACCTCATGGCCGCGCCTCGCTATGCCTCATGGCATGCGCAGTGCAAAAAACCCCCCCAAAATGCAAAAAAACCCACCCAAAACAAAATGGTGATGCATGTGCAGTGCCAGGAATTCGGCTTCTGCACATGCGCAGAAGAAAAAAAAATCAAGTTTTTTTTAAATTCAAAAAAAAGATGGTGGCGCCCACGGACCGGCACCGACCGATCCGGTTCGGTGACTTCATCGTGACATCACCAACAGGTTGCTACTGGTTCGGGCAAACCAGGAGGAACCCACTGGCGCAGAAGCAAAACACAAGATGGCGCCGCCATAGGGAGTGTGGCAGGCCTGGGTGCCAAGTTACTACCGGTTCCATAGAACCGGTCCGAACTGGGAGGAACCCACCTCTGGCATGACCTCATCATGGAATGACTGAATGATGCAATGTGGGTAATGTACAGGTTGATATTGTCATGGGCCTGCAAGGATATTAGGGTCCCTGGGAGTTTGAAATACAAAATGGGTTCTCTTGTTTTCTTACCAGGGGTGGGTTCCTCCCGGTTCTGACCAGATCGCCTGAACCGGTAGCGACCCGCTCGTGATGTCACTGTCGGTGCCGTTTCGTACGTGCTGCCATCTTTTTTTTTTCGAATTTTTCCGTATTTTTCCCCTTCCGCGGCTTGAAAAAGGGCCCTTCCACCCGCCCATGGGTGAGTGCTGTCCTTTATTTCTTCACCCGAAGCACAGCTGATGAGCTCCTCTGCTGTGTTTCGGGCCATTTCCTGCTTCTCAGCATGCACTGAAGCCGAATCGCGTGATGGGACGCGAGCGCGAGCGGAACGAGTGCGCACGCACGAAATGTTGCGATGCGAACCGGTGGCGAAGGTAAGTGGAACCCACCCCTGTTTCTTACCCAAAAGAATTAATTTAATTTAATTTAATTAAAACTTCTTATAGGCCGCCCAATCCCATAGGACTCAGGGCGGCGTACAACAAGGATAAGAACAGTAAAATAAAACATAACAATTTAAGACATGACATCATTTTAAAAAAATCACTCATTCATGGGGGAATCTGATCTTCTTCTTCACCCCGCCTGCCGGAAGAGCCATGTTTTTACGGCTTTGCGGAAGGTCAGTAGAGTGGGGATGGTCCAGATCTCTGGTGGGAGTTGGTTCCAGAGAGATGGGGCTCCCACAGAGAAGGCTCTCCCCCATGGACCCGCCAACCGACATTGTTTGGCTGAAGGGACCTGGAGGAGACCCACTCTGTGGGACTTAACTGGTCGTAGGGAGTTGTGGTAGGATGCGGTCCCGGAGGTAGCCTGGTCCTGAGCCATGTAGGACTTTAAAGGTCAAAACCAACACCTTAAATTGCGACCGGAGACTAATAGGCCAATGCAGCTAATCTCAAGTAAATATTTTTCTTCTTGTCCACCCGTTGATCATGATATCGTAGTGTAGACCTGCTGCCCCTCCTAGCTGTCCTTCAGGGCTGTTGGCGTTGTCAAAGCCATGAAGATAGTGGCTGTGAACACATGAAACCTCTCTCTTTTTTCACATGTGTTGTGTACGTGATACACAGAAAAGCCCAGGGGATCAATTGTGCAGCCAGCAACTTCAAGATGTGTGGCCTTCAACTTCCAGAATACCCCAGCAAGCATGATGGGATGGAACATAGTGAGGAGGTGGATTCCCAGATGGGAGGGGCGCATTACAGAAGAATGAGAGGCCACTCCGCCCAGATACCATGTGTGAGAGAAAGAGGGTGAAGACAGACCCTCCCTAATAGTTCTCAGAGTGTATGGTAGATGCCGAGAGTAGAGTGCTTTAGTCCAGGGGTCTCCAACCTTGGCAACTTTAAGACTTGTGGATTTCAACTCCCAGAATTCCTCAGCCAGCAAAGCTGACTCACAGCAAAGCTGGCTGAGGAATTCTGGGAGTTGAAGTCCACAAGTCTTAAATTTGCCAAGGTTGGAG
The DNA here is from genome assembly GCA_023053685.1 of Diadophis punctatus similis. Classification (NCBI taxonomy): domain Eukaryota; kingdom Metazoa; phylum Chordata; class Lepidosauria; order Squamata; family Dipsadidae; genus Diadophis; species Diadophis punctatus. The sequence goes on from JALIGW010000012.1 coordinate 4,365,804, forward strand.
ACCCCTGCAAGTTTAGTCTGGCAAAACCAAGAATGACACATGGTGAACCTTCCAACTGTAAGGATTGTCTCTCCATTCACTTACAAAGTACGAACTTCTGAGCCAGATAGTTCAAAAGGATTCCTTTATTAAGCAAATGTGATAACATCCCATTCATTCAAAGCAAGATCTGAATACCCTTAGGCAAAGCAAGTACATTTAAACCTTAGAGCCCTCCCCATTAGCCAAAATGCAAATCCTGGCCAATACACAGATGTGGAAGTCCCCACTCTGGGAGTCCGGATGAGTATACGTTTCCACAAAGCCTTTTCCATTTAAACTAACTCATATTGTCCCTCATAAATCCTATCCCAAGTTCTTTATTGTTTCACATCTACAGACAGAATCTTGCCAGACTAAAGCACTCTACTCTCTGCATCTACCATACACTCTGAGAACTATTAGGGAGGGGCTGTCTTCACTCTCCTTTCTCTTACACATGGTATCTGGGCTGAGTTGTCTGTTACTCCTCTGTAATGCGCCCCTCCCGTCTGGGGATCCACCTCCTCACTACATTCCATCACATATGTCTAGACTTGAACTCCCAGAATTCCCCAGCATCTTAGAACATAGAATAACAGAGTTGGAAGGGACCATGGAGGCCTTCTAGTCCAACCCCCTGCTCGATACTATTTCAGAGAGATGGTTGATCAATCTCTGTTTAAAGGCCGCCAGTGGAACACCCATAACTTCTGAAGCCAAGCTGTTCCACTAATTAATTGTCCTCAATGTTAGGAAATTTCACTTTAGTTCTAGCCTGGTTCTCTCCTTGATTAGTTTCCATCCGTTACTTCTTGTCCTGCCTTCAGGCACTTTGGAGAATAGGTTGACCCGCCTTATATTTGTGGCAACCCTTCAAATATTGCCCCTCAGATATCTCTGGACTTCAACTCCCAGAATTCCTCTTCCAGCATGCTAGCAGTGGAATTATGGGAGTTTAAGGCCATGCATCTTAAAGTTGCTAGGTTGAGAAATACTTCAGTAAACAACAGCAGTAACAAAACAAAAGGTGATAGCTTATTCCTTAAAAAAAAACAAGGGGAGGCTAAAGATTAAGGAAGAGACTAACTTCACATCAGATCCCAAAATGAACTTGTTTGGCTTTTCCTTCAAACCCCACAGACTTTCTGGGACATGTCCTATGCTGAAGACACAGCGCTCTGCGTTTGAAAGTCAAGTGTGCCCCAAGGAGAGTCCAAACCTCCTTTCCACCAATACACGAGTCAGCCCTCCTTTTCTGCACAATTCATCCACATATTTGCTTTCCCCCAGGCATCCATTGCGACAGCGTGTGCCCACCCGGCCGTTGGGGACCCAACTGCTCCATTGCCTGCAACTGTGAAAACGGAGGTTCCTGCTCTCCGGAAGATGGGATCTGTGAGTGCGCCCCGGGCTATCGAGGACCCATGTGCCAGAGAAGTAAGAATCTCATGTTTTGCCTTATAGCAATAGCACTTAGACTTATATACCTCTTCATAGTGCTTTACAGCCCTCTCTAAGCGGTTTATAGAGTTCAGCATATTGCCCCCAACAATCTGGGTCCTCATTTTACCCACCTCGGAAGGATGGAAGGCTGAGTCAACAGGAAGGATGGATGGATGGATGGATGGATGGAAGGAAGGAAGGAAGGAAGGAAGGAAGGAAGGAAGGAAGGAAGGAAGGGCAATAGCAATAGCACTTAGACTTATATATACTGCTTCATAGTGCTTTACAGCCCTCTCTAAGCGGTTTATAGAGTTCAGCATATTGCCCCCAACAATCTGGGTCCTCATTTTACCCACCTCGGAAGGACGGAAGGCTGAGTCAACCTTGAGCCGGTGAGATTTGAACAGCTGAACTGCTGAACTAGCAGTAGCCTGCAGTGCTGCACTTTAACCACTGTGCCACCTTGGCTCTTATAAATCCCGTACGGCAGGTCCTCCTTTTGATCCAGCTTGCTATTCCTGAATCCCTCCCGAACTTGCTGACAGATTGTACTTTTGCATGTGATGGTAGGAAAACTGAGGACAGCTCATATGTGGACAGGAAGCATATTAGCAGTTTTTATTGTACTGTGTTTTATGTTAATTTTCAGCCAGTGTGTAAGATAGGGTCCCAAAACCCATTGGTGTTAATTGTGACCGTCGTGGCTGGTATCTTGACTGTTTTGTCCATACTCTTGTTTGTTTGTTTGTTTGTTTGTTTGTTTGTTTGTTTGTTCAAACATGTACAAGAAAACAGGTATAAGTATAAACAAGGATATGAACACAGGAAATGAGTATGAATAAAAGGGGACAGTAAGGCAGAGACGGTAGGCATCCTGGCGCGCTTATGCACGCCCCTTACGGACCTCTTAGGAATGGGGTGAGGGCCACGGTAGACAGTTTAAGGTTAACGTTTTTGGGGTTTGAGGATGTAACAACAGAGTCAGGTAGAGCATTCCAGGCATTGACCACTCTGTTGCTGAAGTCGTATTTTCTACAATTGAGTTTGGAGCGGTTTACGTCAAGTTTGTATCTATTGTTTGCCCGAGTATTATTGAGGTTGACGCTGAAGTAGTCGTTGACAGGTAGGACGTTGTAGCAAACAATTTTGTGTACTACGCTTGCATTATTAATTTTATTAATTTATTAATACATAAATTTAATATTCATTTATGTATTGATAAATTATTATTTATTAATACAGTACTCTAGAGCAGGGGTCTCCAACCTTGGCAACTTTACGACTTGTGGACTTCAACTCCCAGAATTCCTCAGCCAGCATGCGCTGGCTGAGGAATTCTGGGAGTTGAAGTCCACAAATCGTAAAGTTGCCAAGGTTGGAAACCCCTGCTCTAGAGTAATCTACAATACTCAACAGTAGGGATATCCAAATTTGGCCACTTTAAGACTTGTGGACTTCAATGCTCATGTGGAATTGTGGAATTCCCCTCCCATGGTTGGCTGGGGAATTCTGGGAGTTGAAGTCCACAAGACTTAAAGTTGCTAATTTTGGAGAGCCCTGCACTACAGCAGTGTTTCCAAAATCATTTTGCTCCCAAGACCCCCACACCACTCCTAACAATTATGGAGGATCCCAGAAAGTTTTTGTTTGCATGGGTTATATGGATTGATATTGGTTGGATTCAAATTTTAAATTCAGGCCAGGTGTTCCAAAATTCTTCAGATCCTTCACCCCTTTATGAAGTTTCATGAAATCCCGGATATTTATTATATGAAAATAATTCAATAAATGAAGGTAATCCTCAACTTACAACCACAATTGAGCCTAAAATTTCTGTTGCTAAGCAAGACAATTGTTAAATGATTTTTGCCCCATTTTACGACCTTTCTTGTCACTGTTAAGTGAATCACTGCAACTGTTAAGTTAATAACAGGGTTGTTAAATAAAACTGGCTTCCCTAGTGACTTTGTTTGTCAAAAGCTCTTAAAAGGAGATCACATAACCTTGGGACACTGCAACCGTCATAAATATGAGCCAGTTGCCAAGCGTCTGAATTTTGATCACGTGACCAATGGGGATGCTGCAATGGTTGTAAGTGTGAAAAAATGGCCATAAGTCCCTTTTTTTTCAGTACATTGCAACTTTGAATGGTCACTAAATGAACTGTTGTAAGTGGAGGATACCGGCATTATTGTAACTAATACCAGTACAAATAACAACAACAACAACAACAACAACAACAACAACAACAACAACAATGGATAGTGATATCAACTTATGGGGGTTGATACCAACCATTTTGGAGAACCTTACTGTAGGCCCAAAGCTGGTGGCCCACTTCTGACCTAGTCTGTTAGATTACTCTTCCCTTCTGCAATTCTTCAGTTCGATTCTCATCGGCTCAAGACTGACTCAGCCTTCCATCCTGCCAAGATGGGTAAAATGAGGACCCAGATTGTTGGGGGCAAGAGGCTGACTCTGTAAACCACTTAGAGAGGGCTGTAAAAGCACTGTGAAGCAGTATATGCTATTCTGTCCTGTCCTGTCCTGTCCTGACCTGTCCTGTCCTGTCCTATCCTATCCTATCCTATCCTATCCTATCCTATCCTATCCTATCCTATCCTATCCTATCCTATCCTATCCTATCCTATCCTACCCTAAAGTATCCTACCCTACCCTATCCTATTTTCTATTTTCTATTCTATTCTATTGCCATGGTGGTGCAGTGGTTAGAATGCAGCATTGCAGGCTAACTCTGACGACTGCCAGCAGTTCGATCCTGACGGGCTCAAGGTTGACTCAGCCTTCCATCCTTCCGAGGTGGGTAAAATGAGGACCCAGATTGTTGGGGGAAAGAATCTGACTCTGTAAACCACTTAGAGAGAGCTGTAAAGCACTGTGAAGCAGTATATGCTATTCTGTCCTGTCCTATCCTGTCCTGTCCTGTCCTGTCCTTTCTATTTTCTATTTTCTATTCTGTTCTATTCTATTCTATTCTATTCTATTCTATTCTATTCTATTCTATTCTATTCTATTCTATTCTATTCTATTCTATTCTATTCTATTCTATTCTATTCTACTGCCATGGTGACGCAGTGGTTAGAATACAGCATTGCAGGCTAACTCTGACGACTCCCAGCAGTTCGATCCTGACAGGCTCAAGGTTGACTCAGCCTTCCATCCTTCTGAGGTCAGTAAAATGAGGACCCAGATTGTTGGGGGAAAGAGTCTGACTCTGTAAACCACTCAGGGAAGACTGTAAAGCACTTGGAAGCGATATATAAGTCTAACTGCTATTGCTATTTCTCATCCCTATTTGTTGCCCCAGACAGCCCTGGAGGGGAAAGAAAGAGGGGGGGACACGTGGCCAAGAACCCCAAAGCAAAATCAGTTAACCCACAGGGTGTTTCAAATGGTCATAAGCTGAGGACTATCTATAACTGACTTTAATGTTGCATCTTCTGATATTCATAAGGCAAGCCGCTCAGAGTCTGCAGAAATGGAGCAGCGTATAAGTTGTAAAGGGGAAAAGAAATAATTGGCTTAATCATTATTTCCTCACCAATTCCCGACTGCAGGCGGACATCTGTGAAAAGAACCTTCTGATCCTTATGGATCATTTGATAACAGACCTCCCTCCATGTGGAAATCGCCCAAAGTGGCTGGGAGGCCTACTCGGAGTTTAATAATCGTGTCCCGGAGGAGGTCTGTTTCTTGCGCCAGGATCTTCATCATTACAAATCGCTCTGGCGGTTGAGCAGAAGTCCTCTCCTGCTCCTCAAGCTGTTCTTGCCACGAGGCAGCTGCTCTCCCTTCCAAAGTAATTGGCTGCTGTGCTTCTTCTATTTAAAGCTGCTACAGCCTTGACCTCCAGGCCCCTGGCTCCCTTAATGACCTGGCAGGGCTCTGCTTCCTGCGGCTGGCCGTGTTTCTGTGATGTTGCAACAAGACCAAGCCTGAAAGGGTCAGGGAAGCAAGATGGGGAGGGGGAGAGAAAGATTTTTTGCCACAGTGAAGTCCCCAAGGTTTCAAATGTAACTCCAGGAGCTCGAGAGAGAGGAGAGAAAGTAGAGCTTAATTTGACCAGGCAATGGGATTCCAAATTAAAGATGATTTCTCTTCTCTCCTCGTCTTCTCTCTTCTCTGTATTTTGTTCTGTTCTGCTCTATTCTATTCTCTATTCTGTTCTATTCTATTCTACTACCGTATCTTTTGGAGTATAAGACTCACCTTTTTCCTCCCTAAAAGTGGCTGAAAATTTGGGTGCGTCTTATACTTCAAATGTAGCTTTTTTTTCCAGACCTGACTAGGTGCTAACAGATCTTCCCAGCTCTTACCTTGCAGGCTTTTTCATTGTTACTCTCTCCAAAGAATGTTTTTCCAGCCCTAAGTCTTTGCAGGGTTTTTTTCATTGCTCTACTTGCTCCAAAAAAGTTTTTTTCTAGCCCTAACCAGATGCTAACGATCTTCCCAGCTCTTACTGGCTTGCAGGCTCTTTCATTGTTACTCTCTCAGAAGAAGGTTTTTTTTAAGTCCTAAGTCTTTGCAGAATTTTTTTTCATTGCTCTACTTGCTCCGAATAAGTTTTTTTCTAGCCCTAACCAGGTGCTAACTATCTTCCCAGCTCTTACTGGCTTGCAGGCTCTTTCATTGTTACTCTCTCCGAAGAAGGTTTTTTTAAGTCCTAACCAGGGGATAAAATAATGTGCTGAAGCTGACCAGACTAAGGACACCAGCCAGATGAATACCTGGTAGGCAGATTGTTTTCCCCTATTTTCCTCCCCAAAAACTAAGGTGCGTCTTATACTCCGGTGCGTCTTATACTCCGAAAAATATGGTAATTCTTTATTCTGTTCTGTTCCGTTCCATTCCATTCTATTCTTTCTTATTCTATTCTATTCTATTCTATTCTATTCTATTCTATTCTATTCTATTCTATTCTATTCTATTCCATTAGTCTATTCTATTCTCTATTATTCTATTCCATTAGTCTATTCTATTCTATTCTATTCTATTCTATTCTATTCTATTCTATTCTATTCCTATTCCTATTCCTATTCCTATTCCTATTCTATTCCATATTCTATTCTAGTCTATTCTAGTCCAGTCCAGTCCAGTCCAGTCCAGTCCAGTCCATTCTATTCTGTGTTCTGTTCTGTTCTGTTTTCTATTCTATTCTTATCCATGTTGCCAATTAAAGTGGCACTACAGGCAGTCCTCAATCTATGATCCCAATTGAGCCCAAAATTTATGTTGCTAAGTAAGACAGCTGTTAAGCAAATTTTGCCCCATTTTATGACCTTTCTTGCCACTGTTGTTAAGTGAATCGATGCAGTTGTTAAGAGCCATGGTGGAGCAGTGGTTAGAGTGCAGTCGTGCAGGCTACTTCTGCTGACTGCCGGCTGCCAGCAATTTGGTAGTTCGATTCTCACCAGGCTCAAGGTTGTCTCAGCCTTCGGTCCTTCCGAGGTCGGCAAAAGGAGGACCCAGATAGTTGGGGGCAAGAGGCTGACTCTCCAAACCACTTAGAGAGGGCTGTAAAGCACTGTGAAGAGGTGTATCAACCTAAGTGCTATTGCTAAGTGCTAGTGCTGGTAACATGGTTGTTAACTGAATCTGGCTTCCCCATTGATATTGTTTGTCTGAAAGCAAAGGTGGGTTCCTGCCGGTGCGGTTAATAGCTGTTGTTCGGCGCAGAGCCGAAGATGCTGCTGCCGTTCGCGGCGCAGGGGCTTTCCCCGGGCGCTGCCGCCGCCTGCATGAACACTGCCAATTGCGTTCTTTTGCCCTCTGCGCATGCGCAAAGCATTCTGCATGTGCAGAGGGCAAAAGAACGCAATTGGCGGCGTCCATGCGGGCGGGGAAAGCGCCCGGGGAAAGTTCCCGCACTGCGAACGGCAGCAGCGTCTTCGGCTCTGCGCCGAACAATAGCTATTAACCGCACCGGCAAAAACAGGCAGGAACCCACCTCTGTCTGAAAGTCACAAAAGTGGATCACGTGGCCCCAAGACACTGCAACCGTCATAAATATGAACCAGTTGCCAAGCATCCAAATTTTGATCATGTGACCATGGGGATGCTGCACTTGTTATAAGTGTGAAAAACGGTCATAAGTCACTTTTTTCATGCCATTGTAACTTTGAATGGTCATTAAGTTATAAGGCAGGATTACCTGTATGTTGGGATTTCTTTCTTTAGGTGGCTGGCAGCTCTTTAAATATACCCCTGTGCTTTGAAGAAACACAATGGAGCACTGCCTTGTGGGATGGAGGCCGAAGAATAGCCTTGGTGCTGAATTTAGGGGGTGGGCTTTGGTGATCCCATCTCCCTTTTGGGGCCAGAATATGTTAGAGATAATCCACAATCATCTATCCAGTGACAGTGCAAACAGAACAAGTAGTACTTACAACCAGTCCATAAAGTTCTGGCCACCCTACCATCCTGTGGTCCAGAGGTGGGTTCTAACTTACCTCGCTACCGGTTTGCTCCCTCCCGCGCATATGGGCGTGTGCGCGCTTTGCGCAAGCGCAAATGTGCAGTGGCAAAAATTCCAAAAAAAAAAAAAAAAGAAGCCAAAAACAAGATGGTGACCGCATGCACAGTGCCAGAAACTCGGCTTCTGCGCATGTGCAGAAGAAAAAGAAACGGAAAAAATTCCAAAAAAAAATCTTTTAAAAAAAATCCTTTAAAAAATTTAAAAAGATGGCGGCGCCCATGGACCAGCACCAATCAAACCGGTTCTGTGATGTCATCATGACATCACCAGCAGGTCACTACCGTTTCGGGCAAACCAGTCCAAACCGGAAGGAACCCACCTCTGCTGTGGTCCCATAGTCACAATCCAGGCACTTGGCAACTGGCTTGCACTTAACAAAGGTTGCAGTGTCCCAAGGTCACGTGGTCACCATTTGTGTCCATGTCACAATTTCCAAAAATGATCATATTGGTGACCATATCCCAGGGACAAGAAGCAACGGGTGGAAGCTCATTAAAGAGAGATCTTACCTGGAAGTAAGGAGGAATTTCCTGACAGTGAGAACAATGAATCAGTGGACCAGCTTACCTCCTGAAGTTGTGGGTGCTCCATCATTGCAGATTTTCAAGAAAAGATTGCCAAAATACTGGAAAAATGAAAATATACCACAAGAGGAAGAAATAGTTAAGAAGATACTAGACTGTGCAGAAATGGATAGATTGATAGTGAAAATTAAGCAGAAAAAGGATGTAGAATATTATAAAACATGGAATCTATTTTTACCAATGGTTGGAAAAAAGTGGTGGAGATTAAGAATGCAATAGGTATTGTTAAGCAAATTAAATTCCCGGACAATACGATATTTATAAAGCACTAAGAAATGTATTTAATAGAAAATCAATTAAAAAAAGAAAATAAAAGAAAATAAAAGATTGGACAGCCATTTGACTGGGATGGTATGGAGCAGGGGGTTGGACTAGAAGACCTCTGAGGTCCCTTTCAGCCCTATCTTTCTATGACCTTCCCTGCCAGCCTCCCACAAGCAAAGTCAATGGGGAAGCCAGCAGGAAAAATTGGAAGTCGTGATGATAAGTCCTCCTGTCCTTCCTACACTTCTATTGTGTCAAGTAGCCCTGTCCTTCAGGCCTTTACTCCGCACCACACTGTCCACCACCCTGGCCTTCCTGTGCTCCCACGCAGTCAGCATTGGGGGCCCCCAAGCTCTCTCCAGGCTGGGTCTATGGCGACTCACTCCAGCCAGGTGGGCGAGGCTGGGTGGGCGTGGTCATTGAGCTCTGTCAGGTGGGCGTGGCCAGGTCAATGCGGAGGATTAAGTGCAGCCAGCTCGGGGCAGCTCAGTGGGAGTGACCTGGTGGATGCAATCAAGTGGGTGTGAACTGGGGCGGGCGAGCAGAGAGGGGGCGTGGCCAGGAGGATGCAGAACCAGTTGCCCCGGGCAACTGGATGTGGAGCCAATGGGAGCTGTCCCATTGCCCTCCAGGCTTCTCCAACTCACAAGCTGCTGTGCTGGCTCTCCCAGAGCATCTCCCCCCACCCCGGGCACCCCTTACCTGAGACTCCCACCTCTTCCCATTTAACTACCTGTGTGGTCCTGTGGTCCACAGTGACAACCGAGACTTTGCCAGGATTGTTTTTGCCGAGCGCTGCAGTTGTGTAACATTGTGCTTTACCGCCACATCGCTTAGTGATGGCAATCGCGGGCTCAATGGCCATTTAACCCGAGGAGTGTCCGTGCCAGTTAAAACATCACATCCGGAAGTACGTGCTGAAGTACCGCTAAAAATATAACAGGCTAATAAATCAGACGAGAATATTATAGAGAATCGTGATTAAATGAGTGACATTTGAAGAGGCTATAATTTATGCACGGAGTGTTAAAATAGAACTAATTCAATCCTTTTTATATAATGTTATTTCAGTCCAATGATGTTTGTACAGTATGCTAAGGTTCATAATACTCTGTTATTTAGGTGCCATACAGTATTGAATATAAATCAGAGAAAGAAAGAAAAACCCAATATTCTATCAATGTTAAATACAATTTTGGATATTCCTGTTACAAGATTATTTCACTTTTTCTTCTCCGTTTCCTAGTTTATCGTCCGTTCAGCAGCATCCCCAGGGGAGTCCAAAAAGTCAGGATTGTGATTGTCGCCATGCAATTGAACTGATTTATATGTCAATGTCAATGTCACACATGTGTGCAAAGGGTGGGGGCATAGTTACAACCCCTTCTTGGTTTTTACTTCAGTTCCTACGATTAATCAACCCCCCCAAAGTAGCTCTAAGAAGAAAGATTATTTCTATATATTTTTTTTTATTCACATCCTCATTTAGTGGCCACAATTGAAACTGGCAACTTAATTGTTCAGCGAAGCGGTTGCTTAAATGAAACTCTATTTCTGATCTGATTTCAGCTTCCAAAACCTGCAAAGGTTCTCAATGCAAGGATTGCTCGTAAAGTTACTTTTCATCCCCGTTGCAACTGAGCAGTCACTAAATGAGCCACTCGCTAAATAAGGACTTCTTTACTGTATATCACCTTTCTTATATCCCATCAATTGTAAAAAGTCCTCCGAAGTGCATTGCAATGGATGGAGATTAATATCTTGTTTTTAAGCTTCGCCCACAGTCACCAAACCCCCAAAACTTTACCCTCAGACTGTCCACTGTTGACCTCACCCGATTCCTAAGAGGTCAGTAAGGGGCGTGCATAAGTGCACCAGCGTGCCTACCGTCCCTGTCCTAATGTTCCCTCTTATCAGTACCCATCTTATGTATATAAACAGTGTTATATCTATGTATATTACCAACACGTACTTGACAAAAATAAATAAATAAAATAAAATAAATAAGTTTTGTTTATTCCTTTTTCTGCTTTATGTGCTTCTCTCTCTTAGTTTGTCCCCCTGGTTTCTACGGGCTTCACTGCAACCAGATTTGTCCCCAATGTCTTCACAGCACACTTCCCTGCCATCATGTCACGGGCCAATGCGATTGCCTGCCAGGGTTTTTCGGCCCCCTCTGCAACCAAGGTAAGGTGGTATTTCCGTACGTCACTCTATAAGTACAGGTGGTCCTCGGCTTATGACCACAATTGAGCCCAAACTTTCTTTTGCTAAGTGAGATAGTTTGCTAAGTGAACGGTTTTACAACCTTTCTTGCCATAGTTGTTAAGTGAATCAGTGCAGTTGACATGGTTGTTAAGTGAATCTGGCTTCCCCATTGGCTTTGCTTGTCAGAAGGTCGCAAAAGCGGATCACGTGACCCCGGGACACTGCAACCGTCACAAATGTGAGTCAATTTCCAAGTGCACGAATTTTGATCACGTGACCAGGAGGATACCGCAATGTTTGTAAGGATGAAAAATGGTCATAAGTCACTTTTTTCAGTGCTGTTGTAACTAAATGTCACTAAATGAACTGTTGTAAGTCAAGGACTATCTGTAATTGACTGCACCCCTTTTAATGCTCCAAGGCCAACTGGGAGCAGGTTTTCTTTTTTTAAAAAGTCTAATGTCATCTTTAAGTTTGTAATTCACCACAATACAAAAAAAGGATGTTGAGACTCTAGAAAGTGTGCAGAGAAGAGCAACAAAGATGATTAGGGGACTGGAGGCTAAAACATATGAAGAACGGTTGCAGGAACTGGATATGTCTAGTTTAATGAAAAGAAGGACTAGGGGAGACATGATAGCAGTGTTCCAATATCTCTGGGGTTGCCACAAAGAAGAGGGAGTCAAACTATTCTCCAAAGCACCTGATGGCAGGACAAGAAGCAATGGGTGGAAATTAATCAAAGAGAGAAGCAACTTAGAACTAAGGAGAAACTTCCTGACAGTAAGGACAATTAATCAATGGAACAACTTCCCTCCAGAAGTAGTGGGTGTTCCAACACTGGAAGTTTATGAGAAGAGATTTGTTCTCTTATTTGTTGGGTCTCCTGCTTGATTAGGGGTTTGGACCAAAAGACCTCCAAGATCCCTTCCATCCTGGTTCTTCTATGTTCTGTGCTCTAAAGAATGTAGATTGCTTGAGTTGATAGGCAGAACAGAAGTGACTTCTCTGTACAGAGGCAACAGGCATAAAGAAGAAGGTTCTTTAATGTAGATATTCGAGTGCAAATGGAATGTGCTAATAAATTAAATTCACCAGGCTACTGACCCGGCAGTCAAAGCCTATCTGAAAAGCTTCTGAAAAGCATCACACTTCTAAGTTGTGTTGTTAATAGTGGAAAGAGGCAACTCTCAGTTCCTAGAGGCCAATTTCTTCACTGAAATCTTTTTTTAAAACCATCTGAAATGGGCTTATTAGGATCTATCAATAAAAGAGTGTCTGATTTGTGCTACAAGCCACAAGAAAGAACCCTACAGTTGCACACAGGAAGTTTTGGGCATCATCACCAGCAGAATCTAATAGGCCAAACTACACCGTCAGGGTGAAATAAACCAGGGAATGCCCCCCCCCCCATAGCAGGTTCCATGCGTTCTTGGACTATTGTGGATAGTTGTAGGGCAAATGACACATTTGTGCTATGCAATCTCACCAAACGAAGAGAGCCAGTTTGGTCTAATGGTGAAGGCAATTGGAAAGAAATTGGGAGACTATGAGTTCTAGACAGGATACAGAATAATAAAGTTGGAAGGGACCTTGGAGGTCTTCTAGTCCAACCCCCTGCTCAAGCAGGAGACCCTATACCAGTGATGGCGAACGTTTTTTGGCCTTACTGAAGCCTGGGATGGTGAAAAACGGCAAAACAGACAAACCGGAAGTTCGGAAAAACGCACTTCCGGTTTGCCCGTTGAGCTGTTTTTTGCATTCCGGGGCTTCAGGAAGCTTCCCTGAACCCTCCAGAGTGCAAAAAACAGCCCAACGGCAAACCAGAAGTGTGTTTTCCAAACTTCTGGTTTGCCTGGTTTGCCGCTTTTCACATTCCGGGGCTTCAGGAAGCTTCCCTGAACCCTCTGGAGTGCAGCCCAACGGCAAACCGGAAGTGCATTTTTCCAAACTTCCGGTTTGCCCATGGAGCTGAAATAGGGAAACGCCTTGCGTGCCCTCCAATATGGTTCCGCGTGCCACTTGTGGCACGCGTGCCATAGGTTTGCCATCAGTGCCCTATACCATTTCAGACAAGTGGTTGTCAAGTCTCTTCTTAAAAAACCTCCAGTGATGAAGCACCCATAACTTTTGAAGGCAAGGTGTCCACTGGCTAGTTGTCCTCACTGTCAGGAAATTTCTCCTTAATTCCAGGTTGCTTCTCTCCTTGACTAGCTTCCATCCATTGTTTCTTGTTCTGCCTTTTTATCCAATCTTTTGATTTGCCTAGGCCACATTCAGTGAAGAGGAATTGTCTTCACTCAATAAGTCAGTCAAGAAAGAGTACAGAGAAGAGCAATAAAGATGCTAAGAGATTTAGAGGCTAAAGCTTACAATGAACGGTTGCAGGAACTGGGTATGTCTAATCTAGGGAAAAGAAGGACCGAGGAAGACATGATAGCAGTCTTCCAATATTTGAGAAGCTGTCACAAAGAAGAGGGGGTCAACCTATTCTCCAAAGCACCTGAAAGCAGGACAAGACGTAATGAATGGAAATTTATCAAATACAGATCCAATCTAGAATTAAGAAGAAATTTCCTGTCAGTGAGAACAATTAATCAGTGGAACAACTTGCCTGCAGAAGTTGTGGGTGCGCCATCACTGCAGGTTTTTAAGAAGAGGCTGGACAACCATTTGTCCAGAATAATATAAGGTTTCCTGCTTGAGCAGTGGATTGGACTAGAAGAGGGGTCACCAACCTTTCGGACCTCAGGGACCACTAAATTCATAATTTTAAATCCTGCGGACCACTAATATGAATTTTTTAAAAAGATAAATTGTATTTAGTGCAATATTAAAAAATGCAAATAATTTTTCTGCGGACCACCAAAATTTTCTCACAGACCACCAGTTGGTGACCGCTGGACTAGAAGACCTCCAAGTCCTTTCCAGCCCTATTATTCTATGTTTAACATTTGGCCCCATATAAAAATATAATATAGTTAATGTATATTTTCTTATATTTACTATCTTCTGGGGCCGCATTACTTGCTGCATGCAATCTGTGGGCCACCGGCTGGACATGTCTGCTCTAGTTAGAAATGTGAATCCTTCCATTACCATATTTTTCGGAGTATAAGACACACCGGAATATAAGACACACCTTAGTTTTGGGGGAGGAAAACAAGGGGAAAAATGTTTTCTATGCAAAGCCCATTAAAAGTCGTCTACTTACAGTGGGCAGAAGTAAAACAAGCCCAAAAGTGATAAGCAAAAGGAATTTCAGCAGGTATATCCTGCTTATCATCTGGTCATCCCACATAAAAGTCGTTCAAACAAGCAAAAGATTTATTTAGGACATCTTTTTTCAATAAATTATGCCCAGAGATAACAAGTATGACAGGGACCTTGACAGACAAGGAAAGGAGAACTTTCCTATGGTACTTTTTTTTCACTAAATGGAACTTCATTCTGATTAAAACTGCCATAAACATGCTGCTATTTAGATATTTAGTTGTCTAGATCTTAAAATTATCAGACAGTGCAGTGGCTGCTAAAAGAAAATACTATAAGTAGATTTGCAAATGTTGGAGAGAAGAGTTATAAACATCCATACTTTGTTTTCTTCTTTAAAAAAGGGAAATACTTCTGAGGAATATTTCTGCTTCTTTCCAGTACACTAAAGCAGATATAGGAATAATAAGAATCAATAAATAAGATTGAGAAGTAGTACTCTGCTATTTAAAAGAAGATACAAAAGCACTGGGCCTCTTCAGATCAAGCATTTATTTTAAAAAGCTTCTTCATTTTGTTGTCTAGAACAATAATAAAGCAGTCTTTAAAAAATAAGTCTAATAATTTGAACATTCTACAGACATTTATAGTTATTCACTTACCCCTTTGCCTCCAGTTCAGCAGAAAATAAAAATCTGCGTGTATCTCCCAGCTATTTGCCTCTTTGCAACCTAGTTTCAGTTTCACTTTAGCTAGCACCTGGCCATGCAGCCTCTCTCAGCTGTGTGTTGGGAGGCTGATAAAGATCAGCTTATGCTAATTGGGCTCTGGCTGTTTGCTGCAAAGAGGTAAATTGATGGGAAGCAGAGACCAAAGGGTGGGGGTGGCTGGGTGAGTGGGGCTACATTCGATGTATAAGACGCACCCAAGTTTTCACCCTCTTTTTGGGGGGGGAAAGGTGCATCTTATACTCCGAAAAATACGGTATTTTGTTTGACCTTCCTGCCTATTATTTTCAGTTCTGCTAGATCTTTTTGCAAAGACTGTATCTAAGCATACCAACCATGCTTAACAAATTGTTGAACCCAACTGTTAATTTTTCTAGATTTAAAAACAAACAAACCACTGACTGTTTTACAGCTCTTTCTATAATAACACGGCAGGGTATTCCAGTATTCTGAATGTTGTTTGGGTGTTTTATTAAAGAAACAAATAAAATAATCACGTAATAATGTTACGAAACCCCAAACAAAACCCGACACCAGACTCATCTTCTGTTATTATATAAATATTGACAAACCATATTGTCTAAACTAGCAATTAACACTGTAAACAATCTGCGTAGGACATGAAATTATAAAATGGGAGAAAAAGGAAGAAAAACACATGGGGAATGTACCATATATCATAAACAAAAGAGTTCCAGGAAATATAACCAAATCACTTTGGTGTCCTCTACTTCGCCCTTCTGCAGAAAGGAGACTAATTAAAATGTTGACAAACAATAATCCACGGCTGTAAATCAGGGGTGGATTTATATAATAATTCTTTGGTTACCAGCATTCCAGCATATGAAAACAACATCATTCTCCAGGTTTCAGGAGTTGTGGTCATGATTTATGGCTTGTTGTTGTCCTCGAGCATTTTCTGCGCCAGGTTCATCTGAGAGCGTAGCCGTGTTCGGACATAAAGCTCAGCCTTGATTTAGCACCGTGAGAATAAGACCGGAGATTAGGTTTGTTCTGCTCCTGTTCCCTGGCCTTCTGCAGGGACACTGGGGGAATACAAATAGCCATTTCAGGTTACCTGCAGCTTATCGGTTGGAATGGCCTGGCACTTTGGCTTTGCAACTATGGTTTGAAGTTGGCTTGTTGACAGCAAGTTTACTTCAGTTTAAGCATCCTTTCAAAAACAGAGCCAGACTTAGTCAAATGCATAGAAAAACACAAACATGTTTTTGTGGTTGGGCCAGAGAAGGGATAAGAGTGTGCAAAGGGAAGGTGGTTTGTACTCATAACAAACTATGGCCAGTTTGAGCTTGTAAAGTCCCAGACGTTTTCCTGAACCACTGAGATGCCAAAGAGAGTGAGACTCAAGATGAGGCTTGCAAAAAGAAGCAGATTTTATTTTTGGCCAAAACAAAATATTGGGTGAAACTATATCCAGAACATACAGACACAATACATGTAAGGAATAGCCACACCTTGGGGAAGGTATGGCGTCCTTTTATACCTTCAGAGTCATCAGCTTAGTACCCAATTCTCACCCCCTGACCCATGCCTTCCTTGTAGACCTGCATTGACCATGCAGCAAGGAACAGGGGAGCTGAGTGCTTAGCAACAGAGGAGCTGGGTGCTTAGCAACACAGGTATTTTCCTGATGTAACCCTGCCAAACCATGACACCAGGAACTGAGTTGTACAGAAAAACAAGCTAGCAGAAGTTAGATCACTGGTAGAAGGAAATGGAAGAGGCAATTCTAATTCTTACAGGAGCAAAGCAATTCTTACAGAAGTGAAATAGCAAATTATTATTATGTCCCAGTAATTCTACCTATTCTACTATTAATATGTCCCTTCAGTCTAATGGTTAAGGTATCAGGCCAGAAACCAGGAGTCTGTGAATTCTAGTACTGCCATGAAGGAGATTGAGTGATTTTGAGCCACAGTCAGCTGTTGGTTTGCTTAACAACTGCCAGTTTTAAAATCAAATCGGCCCCACAACCAACCCATTTTATGACCTTCATGGGTTGATTTTTACCACAGTCGTAAGATTGACCCATGATGGGCAGGAGCCATTACAGTCGTAACGTGAAGCCTACCTGTATTTCTGTATTTTTCTGTCCCTCCTGTAACATCATAAATTTGTCTTCCTCGCACTGTGGTGTCCTTTGCCAGCCAAAATAATTATAAATGAATTATAAATATAAATCCCTTGCGTTAAAATGGCTGTCATCCACTCCTGAATTAGCATGACACCTGAATCAGCACTCTGTTTAATGGCACACCTGATGAGCTCAGAATAACAGAATTGCAGAGTTGGAAAGGGACCTTGGAGGTCTTCTAGTCCAACCCCCTGCTTGAGCAGGAGAGTCTATAGCATTTCAGACAAATGACTGTCCAGTCTCTTCTTAAAAGCCTCCAGTGATGGAGAGCCCACAACTTCTGAAGGCAAGCCATTTCACTAGTTTGTTTGTTTGTTTGTTTGTTTGTTTGTTTGTTTGTTTGTTTGTTTATTAGTTTGTCAAACATGTACAAGATAGCAGGTATAACTATGAACATGGACATGAACGAAGGAAACGAATACAAATACATGGGGACAGTAGGACAGGGACGCTTGGCACGCTGGTGCGCTTATGCACGCCCCCTTTACAGACCTCTTAGGAACGGGGTGAGGTCCATGGTAGACAGTTTAAGGTTGAAGCTGTGAGGGTTTGAGGCTGTAACAATGGAGTCAGGTAGAGCATTCCAGGCATTGACCACTCTGTTGCTGAAGTCGTATTTTCTGCAATCGAGTTTGGAGCGGTTTACCTTGTGTTTGTATCAATTGTTTGCCTGAATATTATTGAGGTTGAAGCTGAAGAAGTCGTTGACAGGTAAGACGTTGTAGCAGATAATTTTGTGTACTATGTTTAGATCAGACTGCAGGCGGCGCAGTTCCAGAATGTCCAAGCCCAAAATTTCAAGCCTGGTGGCATAAGGGATTCTATTGTGAGTAGAGGAGTGGAGTATTCTTTTCGTGAAATACATCTGGACCCGCTCAATCATATTAATGTCCGATATACAGTGTGGATTCCAGGCAGACGAGCTGTATTCAAAAATTGGTCTGGCAAAGGTTTTGTATGCCCTAGTTAGCAATACAATGTTACCAGGGGTGGGTTCCTACTTACCTCGCTACCGGTTCGCTTCCTCCCATGCCGCGTGGGTGCATCTCATGGGCGCGCGCATGGTTCGCACGCATGCGCAGTGGCAAAAAATAAATTAAAAATTAAAAAACACCCCAAAACAAGATGGCGACTGCATGCACAGTGCCGGAAACTCGGCTTCTGTGCGTGCTCAGAAGAAAAAAAAAATTTAAAAAAGTTTACAATTTTTTTTAAAAAAAGATGGTGTCGCTCACTGGCCGGCACCGACCAAATTCGGTCGGTGACGTCATCATGACGTCATCAGCGGGTCGCTACCGGTTCGCCCGAACCGGTAGGAACCCGCCCCTGAATGTTACCAGAGAAGAAGCTTCGCAAAATTAGGTTAACAATTCTTAAAGCCTTTTTGGCAATGCTGTTACAGTGAGCTCTGGGGCTTAGATCGTTTGAGATGAGTACTCCTAGGTCCTTGACAGAGTGAGGGTCGTCTACAAGTTAATTGTTCTAGCTGTCAGGAAATTTCTGCTTAGTTCTAGGTTGCTTCTTTCCTTGATCAGTTTCCATCCACTGTTTCTTGTCCTGCCATCTGTTGCTTTGGAGAATAGGTCGATCCCCTCTTCTTTGTGGCAGCCCCTCAAATATTGGCATCCTACTATCATGTCTTCATGCTTAGAAGACCAAATAATTATGGCCAGACCAAATGCAAGCGTCCATTTTCTTTTCTCCTTGCAATGGACATCATCATGATGTGGAACATTTAGTAGGAGACCAAACACTTAATTTTCTCTTTTCAGGAAATGATGTCTGATTTCTTAGAAGAATCTAGCTTATTTTTCAAAGTCTGGAGCGGGGCTAATTATCTCATTAAGTCAAATTCTCTTTTCTTGATTTCAATCTGTTGAGCGTCCCTGCTTTCCCTTTGAAATGTTGATCCAGCCAGCAGGATTTCCATCAAATATTCATGTTCTAATTAAAGACAATTGGTGTTGCAATTTATCATAATGGGCAAGCATACAAAATGATACATATTTTTCTGAAGAAAAAATATGAGGGGGAAAAAGAGACGGAGGAGGAGGAGGTGGCAGTTCAATATTTTAGTTGGGATTAACATAAAGTACTTTTTTTCCCTTCCCAAGATGAAATTAAGATGGTATATTTCTCTCGCCATCTCTTTTAATCGCGTTTCTTCAGCCTGGATTGTTTCAGATGTAAGTTGGCTTACAAGTTTACAAAACTGCCTCCCTCTTTGATCATTCCTCTAGATAAGGAGAAGAATTTTGGAAAAATAACTAAATAAAGGAGAAATGATATATTGTAGAAAAGTGGGCCTTGTGTTGAAGGCTGGGCAAAATGATCTTCAAGTCCGGAGTCCTGATCACTATTTCACAGCAAGAGTAGATAGAAAGTAGAACATAATCTCCTGGTGAAGATCCAAAGGTGCTTTTTCAAGAGGCAACTGGACTTTCTGGTTTTTCTTTGAAGACGTTTCGCTTCTCATCCAAGAAGCTTCTTCAGCCCTGAGCATGTGTTCAACAGTGAAGGAACCCAGGGCAGAAAGCATCCTTCAGTCAAGAAGGCTCCACACCTATTTGCACTACTGAGGTGATCCTGAGGACACAGATAAACCTCCAAGTTGCTTCAATGATTCTCCAAAAGAATGCAAATGACCAGCTGTCTGCAAGGAGTATAAATCCTTCCATTGCCCACCATCCAGTCAGAGCTGAAGAAGCTTCTTGGATGAGAAGCGAAACATCTCCAAAAGAAAAACCAGAAAGTCCAGTTGCCTCTTGAAAAACGCACCTTTGGGACAACCATGACCTGGAGGACTGAGAATCTCCACAGACTCCTGGTGAAGGATTGTCCAATTTCAGATAGATTAAAATAACAGCTGCTGATTGCTAGAACTCTATCAGGGTATCTATCAGGTCGTCCTTTGCAAATTGAGTTTAAAATATTTGTATCATCTCAAGATAGGCAGTTCAAGTTATTTCTAACAATACAGGTAGTCCTCTACTTACAACAGTTCGTTCAGCGACTGTTCAAAGTTAGAAGGGCACTGGAAAAAAGTCACTTATGACCAGTTTTCATACTTATGACTGTTGTAGCATCCCCATAGGAGCCGAGGTGGCGCAGTGGTTAAAAGCAGCATTGCGACCTTCATCTGATTGCTAGTTCAGCAGTTCAGCTGTTCAAATCTCACCAGGCTCAAGGTTGACTCATCCTTCCATCCTTCCGAGGTGGGTAAAATGAGGACCCAGATTGTTGGGGGCAAGAGGTTGAACTCTGTAAACCGCTTAGAGAGGGCTGTAAAGCATTATGAAGCGGTATATAAGTCTAAGTGCTATTGCTATAGTCATGTGATCAAAATTCAGACATTTGGCAATTGACTCGTCGCAGGGTCTCAGGGTCACGTGATTGCCTTTGGCAACCTTCTGACAATCCAAGTCAATGGAAAAACCAGCTTCACAACAACAATTTGACTCATTTAACAACTGCAGTGATTCACTTCACAACTGTGGCAAGAAAGGTAGTAAAATGTGGCAAACACACTTAATAAATGTTTCACTCAGTAACAGAAATTTAGGGCTCAATTGTAAGATTGTAAGATCAAAATTGTAAGATGACCTGTAACAAAAAATCAAACAAGTAAAACCCAGAAAAACTAGAGTTTTGGTGTTTAATTGATTCACCGGGAAAAGTAGTCAATTAAAACATTTTAATAACTTACCGTGTTGGAATTTAGCCTGGAGACGCAGGACGGAGGGGCTGCTTTCCCAGAGGACAAAGAGACAACAGAGCTTGGGATGTCTGGTGGGCAGGAAGACGGCAAAGACAGACCCTCCCTAGCAGTTCACAGAATATATCTGTACTTATACAGATAGTTGCTTTAGTCTGGCAAGATTCTGTCTACAGGCAACCAACAATCAAGGAACTGCTCAGAAGTAACCCACGTGTCATTCTTGGCAGTGGTGAAATCCAATTTTTTTTACTATCGGTTCTGTGGGCGTGGCTTGGTGGGCGTGGCAGGGGAAGGATACTGCAAAATCCTCATTCCCACCCCACTCTGGGGCCAGCCAGAGGTGGTATTTGCCGGTTCTCCGAACTACTCAAAATTTCCGCTACCGGTTGTCCAGAACCTGTCAGAACCTGCTGGATTTCACCCCATTTCTTGGTCCTTTGGGCCTGACATTAATTTTGCCAGACTAAAGCAATTGTCTGCATAAGTACAGATATATTCTGTGAGCTGCTAGGAAGGATCCGACCTTGCTCTCTTTCCGGCCATCAGACATTCGAAGCTCCACTATTTTTTATTTTTATTTTATTTTATTCGGCTTTCTTATATGCCGCCCAACTCCCGAAGGACTCAGGGCGGCGTACAGCATGGGAAAATACAAGAAACCAATAAACAAAATTTAAAAACATAATATAAAAATTAAAAATGCAGTATAAAAACAACCCTCTCCCCAATGACGCATGCTATCAAGGTTCCAATTAGCATCCAAAGTTAAATCAGAGTCCAAAGCAAAGTATTGCTCAAAGTTCCAATTTATTAATACAGCCATATTGGCACATATGGGTGAAACACGAATCTGAAGTTTCCCGGGTTTCACCACCCAGTTGAAAGTTCAAGCCCTTGCCCCCACACCCACAAATCCATCACGTTGTCCAATCTTCTGTTGCCATGCTGGCAGAGTCCACCCATCTCCTTCCGTGCAGGTGCAGAGGTGCAGAGACAAAGGATGACCTTGGCTTTCTAGAAAGAATTTGTTATGGCTGCATGCCAGCAACTTCAAACAATCCCCCCTCCCATTCTCCCACAACACAAAATGTGTAGTAGAATTGTTGTGGCCAGGTCGAGTCCAGTGCAATTAGCAGCCGATCCCGAGGATTCGGAGGTAGTGAGGGTGCAGTACAGAAGACCGGTGTTCCTGGCACCAGAGACGGAGAGTGAAGAGGACGTGGGGTCAGAGGCTGGTGAACAATTAGGGCTTGATGTATCTCCTGAAATTAGTGACTCAGGAGAAGAGGAGGAGCCTCTTCTTGATGCCAGAGCACGCAGGTTCTCAAAGAGACATGAGTGGCTAATCAGGAGGAGGCTTCCTCGTGAGTAGTACTGCAGGGCTTGACCACGCCCTGAGGGTATTTAAGGGTCTGTCACGAGGGGCTTCGTTGCAGAGAACAACCCCGTTCTGTGGTTCCAGCATTTTGCTCTTGTGTCTGCGGCTCGGATTATAAAAAGTGAACATTTTTCCTGTGTTAATGAGATTTGGATTTCCGCCAAACCTACGTGAGTTGAGATAACGCTAATTGACTGCTTTCTGGGACTCTAGCCATCTATTGAGAAGACTTTGTAAATAACTCATTAATTACCTGATATTCTTTTGAAAAGATTCAACTCTTGCTAAGACTTTATTGGAAGTAAAAGAGTATTGTTCCCAATTCCTTCCCGTGCATCTTATTTTCAGGGGCATACCCGTGGGGACAGAACAAGAATAGTATAAAGTGTGGCAGGCCTAAGATCCCAAATAAAATGGCTTCGGCCTGACAGAATCCACTTCTGCAACATCCTGAACAGATAGTCATCCAGCCTGTTTGAAGTCGTCTTGTGAAAGGAGAGTTCAGATTTGCATTTAAATCCAGTGAAACTGAAATACACTGACTAGCATGAATCTCCAGAAAATGTAACATTTCCCATCTTTTGTCATGCTAAAAATTACAGCCTGGTAGTAAATTTTGGAGCTCTGGAAGCCACGTCTAAAGCTTTCAGGAGCTATCTGTGGCCCTCAGGTTATGCATGTCTGATCTGCGGTAGGTAGTAAAAGGGGCCACTTGAGCTAGGAATAATATATTTCCAAGTATTTTTAATAGCTATGTAAGGAATCTGAGCCATAAATCATGATAGTTGCAAGAACGCAACTGAAATTTTAATAGCACGAGAACGCAGTCCTTTTTCAGAACTTTAATAACAAATTAGCATTGCGGTTGTATTTGCCCATTCCTACTTAAACAGAATATTTTTGTCCTTCTCTCAAAATTCTTAGATCCATCAATTACGGACGTGCTAGAGATTCACAAGTTTGGTGGAGTTTAATGGTTTATGAGAAGTATGAACTTCTTTGAACGCTTCTACTTTGGCTTTACAGCATCTTGGAGAATGAGGATTTATTAGATAGAAGTCTCCCAAGACAGTAGTAGGGTTTTGCATAATATTTGCTGTATTTTGATGAAGCGGTTTTGCATCCGGACAGAATAGTTGCTTTGCTGAAATGTCTGATATATCACAAAGCTGCACTTTGACCAATCATGGAACATTGTAAATTATAGTTAGAAACAGAGAGATAAAAGAGCAGAGATAATAAATAAAAGCACGAAGCCATTAAATTACTCTTTAATGTTAACATTGCAGAGATGAAAAGACCGAGTACAAGGAAAAGCATCATGAAATAAGTAATATTAGTTTAAAGACAGGCAAAGTGGAAGCCATACATAACTCATTAGTATGGCATGTGCAATGTTGAGACTATCACTGAAAAGGCTCTGGGTCCTTTTTGCACAGACAAATCAATCTTCTAGAACAGTCCATGAAAAAGACCTGCTGAGTCTTGACACATTGGTATACATGAGTGCGTATTCAAATAATAAATCCTGTAACATCTGGGAGTCTCTTTTTTACCCAAGCTAACATTATGAATCCAATGTAGAAAGCATAGAACATAGAATCATAGGGGTGGAAGCAGTGGTGAAGTCCAAATCTTTTTTACTACCGGTTCTGTGGGCGTGGCTTGGTGGGCATGGCAGGAGAAGGATACTGCAAAATCCCCATTCCCTCCCCACTCTGGGGCCAGCCAAAGGTGGTATTTGCTGGTTCTCTGAACTACTCAAAATGTCCGGTACTGGTTCTCCAGAACCTGTCAGAACATGCTGGATTTCACCCCTGGCTGGAAGGGACTTGAAGGTCTTCGAGTCTAACCTCATGTTCAAGGCAGGAGACCTTACACGATCCCAGTCAAATAGCTATACAATCTCTTCTTGAAAACCCCCAGTGGTGGAGCACCCACAACTCCAGGAGACAATCTCTTCCACTGGTTAATTGTTCTCCCTGTCAGGAAATTTCTCCCTAGTTCCAGGTTGCTTCTCTCTTTGATTAGTTTCCATCCATTGCTTCTTATCCTGCCTTCAGGTGCTTTGGAGAATAGGCTGATCCCCTCTTCTCTGAGACAGCCTAAGTCAGGGGTGTCAAACTCAAGGCCTGCGGACCGTATCCACCCACGGGGTGCTTAGATCCAGCCCATGGGGCCGGCCTGGAAACAGCAAAGACCGACCCTTGGGACCTCTGCCAGCGAAAATGGAGCTCCATTTTCGCTGGCAGAGAGCTATCAAAACAAACTAAAAACAAAACAAAAGGAGAAATGTTTCCCCTTTTGCATTTGAGCATGCAAGAAGGGACAGGAAAGGAGAAAGGAAAAGAGGAAAGACAAAG
Source organism: Diadophis punctatus similis (assembly GCA_023053685.1). Classification (NCBI taxonomy): domain Eukaryota; kingdom Metazoa; phylum Chordata; class Lepidosauria; order Squamata; family Dipsadidae; genus Diadophis; species Diadophis punctatus. Next base: position 4,390,375 of record JALIGW010000012.1, read on the forward strand.
AAAAAGATGGGAAGATGGGAAGAGAGCAAGGAAGGAAAATAAGAAAAGAGGGGAAGGAAGGAGAAAGGAGAATGAAGAGGGAGGGAAGGAAGGAAGGAAGGAAGGAAGGAAGGAAGGAAGGAAGGAAGGAAGGAAGGAAGGAAGGAAGGAAGGAAGGAAGAAAGATAAATTATAATGAGAGTGAGGGAGGGTCTCAGGGAAGTCCTGCCTTAGCACTTGGCCACCACAGGTGCCCACGACACGAGTCTCGTGTCACACCCACCATGGCCACACCCACCATGGCCACGGTCCGCAGCCACACCACGCCCCGGCCCTCCGAAGTAAAACACAACTTTGATGCGGCCCTCAATGAAATCGAGTTTGACACCCCTAGCCTAAGTGCTGGGGGTGAATTATGTCTCCCCAAATCTTTCTCTTTGATAGGCTAGACATAACCTAGCTAATAAAACTGACACAGAATTAGCAACATGTGTTCCAGTGGTTTTTATCCTGCCAACATCTGGACAGCCCTTTCTTGAACACCTTCCAGAGGCAGCTGTACTTAGACTGCATTGCAACAGTAGAAGCGGAGATCACGAAATTAAAAAAAGGTAAATCTGATTTTAGATAGTGTCACAGCTGGTATAGCAGTCTAAGCTGGTGAGAGCTGCTGGACTGTCCACCTGCACTTTTGCAGAGTGAGTTGAGTTCCTGAATTTCTATAGTCTATGAATTTGGTTCCTCTTGGATAGGACAACCCCATTCAACACAAGCTTCGGTCCTTTATACAGAACGTCCAAATGAAAATCTTGTCTGGATTAAATGTCGGTTTCTTTCCCTTTACCCATTGTACAAAAACAGGAACTGGTAGAAGGTCAACCAAAAGTCAACGTGCAACTCCTCCGAGAGCCACTTCTTCAACCCTACGCAACGTGGTGAGCTTCAAGAGGAGATTCAACACAACGCAACCCTGATAGCTTGCTTTTGTTTCCACAGTGTGTCCAAGTGGAAGATACGGGAAAGACTGTGCTGAGTTGTGTTTGTGTACAAACAACGGGACCTGCAATCCTACGGATGGCTCTTGCCAGTGTTTCCCAGGATGGATCGGCAAAGATTGCTCACAAAGTAAGAGAAACCCATAAGCTTTTTAGTTTGCATCCCATTGCAGCAGAGGTGGGTTTCAGCAGGTTCTGACCAGTTCTGGAGAACCGGCAGCGGAAATTTTGAGTAGTTCTGGAGAATTGATAGCGGAAATTTTGAGTAGTTCGGAGAACCGATAGCGGAAATTTTGAGTAGTTCGGAGAACCAGTAGTGGAAATTTTAAGTAGTTCGGAGAACCAGTAGTGGAAATTTTGAGTAGTTTGGAGAACTGGTAGCAGAAATTTTGAGTAGTTCTGGAGAACCAGTAGCGGAAATTTTGTGTAGTTCTGGAGAACTGGTAGCGGAAATTTTGAGTAGTTTTGGAGAACCAGTAGCGGAAATTTTGTGTAGTTCTGGAGAACTGGTAGCGGAAATTTTGTGTAGTTCTGGAGAACCGGTAGCAGAAATTTTGAGTAGTTCTGGAGAACCAGTAGCAGAAATTTTGTGTAGTTCGGAGAACTGGTAGCAGAAATTTTGAGTAGTTCAGAGAACTGGTAGCGGAAATTTTGAGTACTTTGGAAAACCAGTAAATACCACCTCTAACTGGCCCCGCCCCCATCTATTCTCTGCTTCCCGAGTCCCAGCTGATCAGGAGGAAATTGAGATTTTATAGTATCCTTCCCCTGCCACGCCCACCAAGCCACACCCACCAAGCCACACCATGGCCACCAAGCCACGCCCACAGAACTGGTAGTAAAAATTTGAATCCCACCACTGCATTGCAGCAATTTTCTTTCAAGGTTACCAATGTATATTTAGGGGTAAATAGGTAGGTTTTAATTTAAAGCATTTTGCTAGTGTCCTCAGGGTCACCTTAGTAGTGCAAATGGGTGTGAGGCCTTCTTGACTGAAGGATGCTTTCTGCCCTGGGTTTGCTAGCAGAAACCTCTTATTTAGGTTCATGTCCTGGAGCGTTAGTTCTCTGATTCTTCATTCATGGGCTGCATTCTCAGGACCTGCTTAACCTTCATTCCTGTATCTTATTGGAAATGCATGATTGGTTATTTCATGTGAATGCTTGTTTAATCAAAAGCTTCCTGTCGTGACATGCAGCCCAGTTTTATTGGTTCTTGAGGAACATCATTGCTAGAATTACTCGTGAATAGTCTATTAATTGCCCCCAAAGAGTTTCTCCTAATTACTGCTTAATGACAATGTGTAGAGGTAAGGATTTAATTACAAAATCCTTCCTATACCCCCTCTATAGGATATTATTTCACTTCATAAATATGGAACCCATAAAAAGGGGGGAGGACAGGAAGACCCTCTAATACAATTTTCCCACCAGGCCAGGAACAGAAATAAGGGACAGTTAAGAGGGCCAGGGAAAAAAAAAATAATTAACTAGTTGTTCATTGTTCATTTCCCAGCTGTGCTCAACAGGAAGCCACAGAAGGCCACGACCTAAAGGCAGGAAGCCTTTAATTAAGATTGGAAGGGATCTTAGTGGGAGAATTATTTCTGAATAAACATCATAGAAAACTCTGGGCATGACTCTTAATTGTAGAAATGCTGCCTGAAGTGCGGGGCAGGGACAGGGCTTCGGATTTAATTTCCACTGTGAGCTGATGGGAGGGGAAGCAAGGACTTGGCCACATTTTTGGGGGAGAGAAAAACGATGTTTCAAATGCACATACACACTCCACTCTACACAATTAGATTATTCGTATTGTCTCCATTAGAGAGTGGTGTGGTGGCCTCATAATCAGGAGGCTGTGAGTTCGATCCTAGGTAGAGATTTCTCTCTCTGGGCACGTTGAGAATATATCTGCCCAAAATTGGAAGAAAGAGAAGATCCCCTCGAACGCAGTGATGATAAGAAAGGTGCTAGAATGCGCAGAGATGGATAAACTAACGATGGAAGAGAGAGAGAGAGAGAGAGAGAGAGAGAGAGAGAGAGAGAGAGAGAGAGAGAGAGAGAGAGAGAGAGAGAGGAAGGAAACAATGTATTACAAAATATGGAATAGATGGTATGATTGGCTTGAAAAGAAAAGTAAAATTAATGTTTAAAGGATTGTAGGATAATGTAACAAAATGGAAAAATGTATGCTTAGAGTGTAAATGGATGTAAATTAATGTACAAAATGTATAAAGGAGTAGAAAAGACGTAAGAATGTTTATGTAAAGAACAATAGGCCTCAATATGCCCTTGTCACCTCTCGTTTGGACTACTGTAATGTGCTCTACATGGGGCTACCCTTGAAAAATATTCGGAGACTACAATTGGTACAAAATGCGGCTGCGCGAGCTGTGGTGGGTGTCTCCAGATACACCCACGTAACACCTATTCTCCGCCAGCTGCATTGGTTGCCCATTGGTCTCCGGGTGCAATTCAAGGTGTTCATTATCATCTTTAAAGCCCTACATGGCTTAGGACCAGGTTATCTCCGGGACCGCATCCTACCTCATACTTCCCTTCGACCGGTCAGGTCCCACAGAGTGGGTCTCCTCCAGGTCCCGTCAACCAAACAATGTCGGTTGGTGGGCCCTAGAGGGAGAGCCTTCTCTGTGGGAGCTCCGGCTCTCTGGAACCAACTCCCCCCAGAGATCCGAATCATTCCCACCTTGCTGGCCTTCCGGAAAGCTATTAAGACATGGCTCTTCCTGCAGGCGGGGTGATGTGACCAATGAACATCTTAGGTCTCCCCCAGGTATGAATGTGTTGTTTGGTTTTTTAATTTTTAATTAACTAATGTCTTAAATTATTTATTATTTTTCTGCTACTGTTTTTATTGTTCTTATATTTTGTTGTATGCCGCCCTGAGTCCCTAGGGAGTAGGGCGGCATATAAGAACAGCAATAAATAAATAAATAAATAAAATATGGAAAATGTAGAATTAAGAAAAAATTCCGATATCGGAAAGCTGTATTAGTGAAATTGTGATTTTAAATGTGGAAAATTCTGAATAAAAAGTATTTTTTTAAAAAAGAAGCTGGAGGAAAGAAAAAAGAGAGAGAGAATATATCTGCTGAATATAACTCCGCGACAGGCGATTGGCGACAGGAAGGGTATACGGCCAGTGAACACTCAGCTCTGTTCAGTTGCCCAGACTCCACCCCGCAAGGGATTATGGGGTCGTTAAAAGGAGATGATATTGTCTCCATTACACCAGCAGTCCCCAATCTTTCCGGAATGGCGGGGGAGGGGGGAGGGGACGGTTCTGTGAGAGCGGCATGCGACCAGGATTTTTTTTAAATTGTTTTAAAGGAAAGCCCATTCTTTTCAAAACTTTCCTGAAGAAATAATTAAGCGATTGACAATTCTATGTGGTGCGGTCTGTGTTGCTATAGACAGAAGGGAAATTCTTTTACGGTTCCTCTTACGTGTAATTTACTTGTTAGAGTCTTAGAAACACAGGTAGTCATTTCTTCTAAATTGCCCAGACAGAAGATTGACATCTGTGGATCCTGAAAGTAGCATTTTCTAAACAAGACCTTCACCAGAGATGGGGCATTTCAAGGAACACCAGCGTGTCCCCAGAATGTTGGGGTTTTTTCCCCCATCTTCACTGTGCAGCAGGAGATATTAAACAGCATTTGTTGCAAAAATACATCAAACCTCCAGTGATACAGTAGGGATTGGATAAAAACAGACAGCTGCAATTTTGCTTTTATTGTAGGTCTTCCGCAAGTTCAATACAGCTGTCAATCAAAATAAAAATTAGGCAGGCTATCAATTTCGTGGGTGGTTACTTTTTGAAAAGGCTTGAGAAATTCCTCTGCATTCCTGCTAAATTGGGCCAGTGGCAAATATATATATAAAGGGATTTTGAAATGCCAGAATGTCTGGGTTGCTGGAACCAAGATGATTGGTTAAACAAGCCATCGGATGTGTTTATTTGTGCACTTTATCCATCTTCTCAATCTTAGCAGGATCTAGGCAGCTTGCAGAGGTCTTCAAACTTGGCAACTTTAAGACTTGTGGAATTTGAAGTCCGCAAGTCTTAAAGTTGCCAAGTTTGGGGACCTCTGGCTTAAAGTGATGTGGGAACATGCCTTAATGCGTAATGTAGTTCAGGACAGAATTTTCTTGCCCTAAAAATGCTGCATCAATTTCAGAATAGCCAATAAAGTTCATTTTCATTCCATTCTTAAGTCTGCCAGTTTCAGAATCTATTTCTCCCATTTCTGCATCAATTTTTACACATAGCTGTGCACCCTTTCCTTGCAATTTATTTTGTTAACGCAATGCAGGCTAATGCACACACATTCATGGGTTTTCCCCTAATACAGTGATGGCGAACCTTTTTTTGCTCGGGTGCCAAAAGGGCACGCGTGCATGTGCAATAGCTCACACGCGCTGCACCAAGGGAGGCTCATTCAATTTCATTGTACACATGTTGTGCATTGACAATAAAGGTTTGATTTGATTTGTTCTCTCTCTTTCTCTTTCTCTCTTTCACAGCTTGTCCACTGGGCTTTTGGGGAAGTGATTGTTTTCATTCGTGCAGTTGTCACAATGGTGGGACGTGCAGCCCCCACAACGGAGAATGCCGATGTACTCCTGGCTGGACTGGTCCCTTCTGTTCGCAGAGTAAGACTTTGAGGTTCCTGCTGGGAAGATTTCTGCAAAAAGTGTGCACTGCCCCCTAGTGTCTGCTCTGAGCATTTTCGGAGTTGTTAAAAGTCAAACTGCAGCCAAAACAAGCCTCTTTCTCCAAACCAGAGCAAATAAAACCCAGCAAACATAAATCAATCCTAACAAGTGAACAACAACAACAACAAAAAGAGAGAGAAATACTTGATTTTATAGTGGCACGTAGCGTTCTCATTTGGCCAGCACAGATTCCCTAATTAGATACGTGGTGGTTTTTAAAGCTGATCCTGAAAAACTCCTCAAAGTTGCGATTAAGAAACAACAGGGCTGATGGGTTTAAGAGAGACCTTTAAATCCTATTTGGGCTTATTAACAGTCCACACCAGGGTTTCCCAACCTTGGACATGTGGACTTCAACTCCCAGAATTTAAGACATGTGGATTTTAAGACATGTGGACTTCAACTCCCAGAATTTCAGGGAGTTGAAGTCCACATATCTTAAAGGATGCTGGCTGGGGAATTCTGGGAGTTGAAGTCCACCCATCTTAAATGATGCTGGCTGGGGAATTCTGGGAGTTGAAGTCCACCCATCTTAAATGATGCTGGCTGGGGAATTCTGGGAGTTGAAGTCCACCCATCTTAAAGGATGCTGGCTGGAAAATTCTGGGAGTTGAAGTCCACCCATCTTAAAGGATCCTGGCTGGGAAATTCTGGGAGTTGAAGTCCACCCATCTTAAATGATCCTGGCTGGGAAATTCTGGGAGTTGAAGTCCACCCATCTTAAATGATTCTGGCTGGGGAATTCTGGGAGTTGAAGTCCACCCATCTTAAAGGATGCTGGCTGGGGAATTCTGGGAGTTGAAGTCCACCCATCTTAAATGATACTGGCTGGGGAATTCTGGGAGTTGAAGTCCACCCATCTTAAAGGATGCTGGCTGGGGAATTCTGGGAGTTGATGTCCACCCATCTTAAATGATTCTGGCTGGGGAATTCTGGGAGTTGAAGTCCACCCATCTTAAAGGATTCTGGCTGGGGAATTCTGGGAGTTGATGTCCACCCATCTTAAATGATACTGGCTGGGGAATTCTGGGAGTTGATGTTCACCCATCTTAAATGATACTGGCTGGGAAATTCTGGGAGTTGAAGTCCACCCATCTTAAAGGATGCTGGCTGAGGAATTCTGGGAGTTGAAGTCCACCCATCTTAAAGGATGCTGGCTGGGGAATTCTGGGAGTTGAAGTCCACCCATCTTAAATGATGCTGGCTGGGAAATTCTGGGAGTTAAAGTCCACCCATCTTAAAGTTGCCAAGGTTGAGAAACACTGGCCCAAACCATTTTCCCAACCTTGCAGAGATGTTGGGTTACAAATCCCATCATCCCCTGCTATACCTTAGAGTTGAATCTGGTTACTGGTCTAAGTTCCCCCAGCAAAGGCCGTGGTTAAGGGGGACCTGGCGCCCAATTTCAGTTGCTTGACTTCTTCCTGTGTCCTTTCTGGATCCCAACCTGCCAGGATGTCCAGCTGCCTTTTATGGAAAGAACTGTGCCAACGTCTGCCAGTGCCAGAATGGGGCTGACTGCGACCACATCACTGGGCAGTGCACCTGCAGAACTGGCTTCACCGGAAAACAGTGCGAGCAGAGTAAGTTTGGGGGAACGGAAAGCCTCTTATCTAGTAGATCTGACTTGCTTTGCTTTGCTTTGGAGGGGGCTTGGGGGTGCATTCAGTAACCCTAAAGAAAAAAAAAGACAGCACCTCTGTGCTGTGGAAGACGGAGCATCTGTGTGGCTGAATGCACACATCCATCCCATCATCCACAGAAATGGGCATTTTTTATTCTGAGCTGAACTCATTACCTCCTTCATCCCTCCCTCCCTCCTTCCTTCCTTCCTTCCTTCCTCCCTCCCTCTCTCCCTCTCTCCCTCCCTCCCACTTCTTTCCTTTTTTCCTCCCTCCCTTCCTCCCTCCCTCCTTCCCTTCCTCCCTCCCTCTTCTTTTCTCCATCACTCTTCTTTCCTTTTTTCCTCCCTCCTTCCTTCTTTCCTTCCTTCCTCCTTCTCTCCCTCCCTCCCTCCCTCCCTCCCTCCCTCCCACTTCTTTCCTTTTTTCCTCCCTCCCTCCTTCCCTTCCTCCCTCCCTCTTCTTTTCTCCATCCCTCTTCTTTCCTTCTTTCCTCCCTTCCTTTCTTTTCCTTCCTCCTTCTCTCCCTCCTTCTCTCCCTCCTTCTTTCCTTCTTTCCTCCCTCTCTCCCATCCATCCATCCATCCATCCATCCATTCTTCTTTCCTCCCTCTCTCCCCCTTACTTTCTTCCTCCCTCCCTCCCTCCCTATCTTGATGTATCGGCAAAGCCTCGGGTCAAAGAGGAATGCGGAGAGCTGGGTGTGTCCCCAAAACCTTCCCACTAGTGTGGCAGACTCCCCAACTGGTTTACAGCCGGCCCCTTCATTTCTTATTGAATATCGCCCAAAGAAACACAATAAGCTGTCTCCAGATTTATTGTCACCATCACGGTAATTGTATGAATAAATTTTGTCACTGGCCATTCAATCATGTTCCCTCTGATAGAAATATGGGGAACCAAATCTTGGCTGTCTGGAGAGATAATAAGGGGAAAACGGAAACATAAAGTTTTGATGGCCTGAGGGCCGGCTTCAGTTCGGAGGGTCCCTGGAGAAGTCACTCCTTTAGCAGGGACCCCGCCTGGCTTGTCTTGCTCAAGGCTACAGGACCCCCAAACCCTGAAGAAATACATTCTCCTTGAGACTTCGGAGCGACCTTGAGAGTTTTCCAAAAATCCTTGCACATTTCTCATGCTTAGCGTTACAGAAGGGAAAACATTGACTCTATTAAGAGCGACACTTTAAACTGCATTTAAGTTGCTTGCGAAAATTAAATTGCAATCCGTCAAATGCAATTGTGCAGGTCGCAGTTGAGCAAATAACCACACCTGGTTATTTGGGGGATTTCCCACCATGCCCTGAAGGGATACTCCCCAGGGGCATGATGGGAAATCCATTGAGAAACCAGATCTGGCCGCCGGATGCTGTTCAGGGTAGCCAGCATTGAAGGGGAAGGCAAAAGATGGTTTAAGAAAGTGGTGGCCGCTTTCATTGAGAAGGTGCACCATCATCTCAGTGGACTCCAGTGGACCAGCCATGCCTCGATGCCCAAAAACTCTCCTATGCATTTTTCCCTGTTGATTCTCATTGAATTTGAGGAACAAGCATTTTTGCTTTTGAAAAGGTTTTGGAGGAGAAAATGTGGATCATCATCATTTTTAACGACTCCCATAATCCCTTGCAGGGTGGAGTCTGGGCAAATGAATGGAGCTAGCAGAGTGTTTTAATGGCCGGATGCCCTTCCTGTCACCAATGCGGAGTTTTGTCCAGCAGACAAATTCTCAGTGTGGCCCAGAGAGAGAAATATCTGCCTCAACCTAGGATCGAACTCACAGCCTCCTGATTGTGAGGCGAGAGTGCCACCTCTAGGCCACGGCACCACTCCCTTGTTCTTGCCTTTATGTAGTGGTCAGGGAGATGAGGACAGGTGAGCATGTCCCAGCTACCTGTCCAGCCCTCTGCAGCCTCTCCGGGTCTCACAAAATCTCAGGGGGAAATTGAAGATTCAGCGTTATAGAAAACGTATCAGAAAGAACGTCACCAACTGTAGCCCCACCCCAGGGGCGGGTTCCTAATTTTTTTACTACCACTCTGTGGGCATGGCTTATTTTGTGGGTGTGGCTTGCCGGCCATGTGACCGGGTGGGCATGGCTTCTCCGACTGCTGAAGGGAGGGGAACTGAGATAGGTCCTGCCGCCCATTCCCCCTCCCCTCAGCAGCTCGAGAAGCCTCGAACGTGCAAAAATGCCTAGGATCATCACCGCACGTTCGTGGCTTCTTGGACTGCTGAAGGGAGGGGAATGGAGATAGCTCCTGCCGCCCGTTCTTTCAGCATCTCACACGCTCCCTCAGCCATCCTCCCCTGCTTGGACTCACTGTGGGGTAGGAAGGCAGCGCATGCACAGTGCCGGAAGCTCGGCTTCTGGGCATGTGCAGAAGAAATTTTTTTAAAAAAATTTAAAAAAAACTTTTTTAAAATGCCCAGGCACTGGCAACCGATTGCACCAGTACTGTGACGTCACCAGCGGGCCGCTACCGGTGCTATAGAGTGGACCGCACCTGTAGGAACCCACCACTGCCCCACCCTAATGAGAACAGTCACTCAAAACCAAAAATGTAAATCCCCCGAGACTTATACGGCTGGCTGGTAATTCTGGGAGTTGAAGTCCACCCATCTTAAAAGTGGCCGAGATTGGAAAAATAGTGTCCTACAGGATTGTGGGGTTTTGTGGGGTTTAGCTGAGGTTTTATTTTTTCCCCCAACTAGCATCTTCCGATGATCTTCCATTGCAGAAAATAACTAGATTGGCAAAATGCTGGGCTGTTTTTCCCAGACTTTTTATTTTCCACCTTGCATTTTCAGAGTGTCCGCAAGGAACGTTTGGTTACGGCTGCCAGCAGCTCTGCGAATGCATGAATAACGCCACCTGTGACTATGTTACAGGGACCTGTTACTGCAGCCCCGGGTTCAAAGGGATCAGGTGCGATCAAGGTGAGGCAACTCCTTCTCTCTCTCTCCCCCCCACTGCTCTTTTCCTTTTCAACGGAGCCTTCAACTCGGGCCATTCTTCCAGAACAGTTCAAAAAGACACACACACACACACCCAAAAAAATGTTTATACCCTGGAAGAAATTCACACGGGAGGGGGAAAAGGCAGGGTTGGTAGACTATCTGGCTTTGGCTCAACTTTTTTCCATGAGGACTAGAAACTGGAACCTTTCTGAAGGAAAGCTGAAATGCTGAGGTTTAAATAAGGTGGCACAATATGGAGGCATCAAGCGAAGGCATTTACTTCGCAAGAATAAAGCCGTCCAATTCAGATGCCATCGTACATCGTTGTGCAGACCCAGGTGGGCACATGTGTCACCTCTCCTGCGGGAGCTGCATTGGCTGCCGATTTGCTTCCAGGTGCAATTCAAGGTGCTGGTTATCACCTTTAAAGCCCTTCATGGCTTGAGACCAGGTTATCTGAGGGAGCGTCTCTTGCCGGTCACATCTACCCAACCCACCATAATGGGGAGGCAAGGAACATTATAGACCCCCTCTCCTGAGGAGCTACATCTAGCGAGACCCAGAAGGAGGACCTTCTCCATGGTGGCACCCTCCCTCCCTCCCTTTGGAACACCATCCCCACAGAGGTTAGACTGGTCCCCACTTTGAAACACTTATACAAGGCCCTGAAAGGCCCTGGTTTTAGCAACGGGCCTGGGGAACCCAACGTGGGATGAAGCCCATCAAACGGCTTGCTTGATTGTGTGTTGTCACCAGAGGGATGGGGGAGGGGGTATTGTTTTTATTCTTTTTATATTGGGTTTTTGACTTTTTGTAGGCCGCTTAGAGTCACTCTGCGTGAGTGGGCGGCCATATAAATCTTCTAAATAAAGAAATAAAATAAAATAAATTGTCCTGTTTGGGACATTCCTTCTCTCCCAAATATCTCCCAGGAGGATGTCTAAAGGCGGGTCAAAATAAGTCAACATGGGCGCCACGGCTAGGCGCCACGGCTAGGCGCAGTGCAGGGAGAAAAAGTCGGAGCTTTGCTTCCATTTTTGTGGGCCCTCGTCTTGACTCTTTGTAGATCTTCCTGTCCCTTGCATTTCATGAGGCAGATTTGCCTAGAGCCACTGGGAGAAGTCATCTGCATAGGACTGGTTCCCCCCTCCTCAGTAAGGCACAGTGGTTAGAATGCAGTATTGCAGGCTGACTCTGCCCACTGCCAGCAGTTCGATCCTGACCGGCTCAAGGTTGACTCAGCCTTCCCTCCTTCCAAGGTCAGTAAAATGAGGACCCAGATTGTTGGGGGCAACAGGCTGACTCTGTAAACTGCTTAGAGAGGGCTGTGAAGCGCTGTGAAGCGGTATATAAGTCTAAATTGCTATTGAAGCGAATCAAAAGCTGGCACGCGGGGCAGAGATGCACCCTGTAAAATCATGAAATGGGAGGAAGGCGATTCCTTTGGGCTAGCTGAGGTCCCCTTCCAACTGGCATGGGGGCCCAAAGAGTAACTCTCCGGATATTGCCAGACCACATCTCCCAGCATCCCTCGCCCTTGGCCCCGCGGGCTGGCACTGCTGGGAGTTGTAGTCCACTGACCCGTTTCAGACGAGCTGTTGGAAAGCTTTAAGAACTGTAATCCCCGTAATAGCTGGCCCTTTCTTGCACAACCTGGCCTCCGCCACTTAATTTAATGGTGCATTGTGAATTATTTTTAACAGCTGCTCTCATGATGGAAGAATTAAATCCCTATACTAAAATTAGCCCAGCTCTTGGATCTGAGAGGCATTCAGTGGGAGCAATCTCTGGAATTATTATCCTCCTGCTAATTATTATGGTTTTGCTGGCACTGTTTGTGTGGTATCGACGTAAGCAGAAGAAAGGGCACGACATGCCAAGCGTCTCGTACACCCCGGCGATGAGGATGACCAACACCGATTACTCACTCTCCGGTAAGGAGTTTGGGGGTGAGGGCCGCTTCCGCTAAAAGGGAGGGGAAGTCTTATCTGTCGGATATGGGGGCTGCTTTTTCCTGTGGCGCTGGCTAATTTATTTTAATTATTTTATTCAGAAAATTAAAATACAAAGGGGGGAAAACTTACAAAGACGAAACAAAACTAGACAAAAAGGTGTGAGTTAAAAAGACAAAAATCCCAAAACACATATTATGCCCCCTAGCTGGACACTAACTAATATATTTCAACAATAATAGCTTTCCCCCTTGCAAAACAGGTCCAAGGTTTATACATTTCTACATCTATTTGCAATCCAATTTGACCTGTCATACGTTATACCTACATACATACACACACACACACACATACATTATGTATGTATGTATGTATGTATGTATGTATGCATGTATGTATGTATGTATGTATGTATGTATGTATCAGGGGCGGGTTGCTCATTTACCTTGCTGCCGGAGCCATGCACGCGCATCTCCACGCTTCGGGGGGGGGCGCGCTCGCTACGCGCGCGGGCCCCCTCATGCGATTTTGCTTCTGTGCATGCACAGAAGCAAAATCGCGCCGAAATCTCACGAGGGGACGCGAGAGAGAGAGAGATTTTGGCGCAATTTTGCTTCCGTGCATGTGCAGAAGCAAAATCGCCTGAAAATCAGCAAAAAAAAATGGCAACGCGCCGGGTGGACCCGCAGAGAGGGCTCCGGAGCGGTTGCGAAATCCGCCGCTCCCTACCGGTGCTGCGTACCAGGCAGCTCCGGCAGGAACCCACCTCTGGTATGTATGTATGTATGTATGTATGTATGTATGTATGTATGTATGTATGTATGTATATGAAGAAAAAATAGTTAACAGGTTAATCAACAGCAAAGTTAAACTTCAAAGCCCTCTGTTAACATTCTGTTATTAACTCGTAGAAAGTCTACAATAGTTTTTTTTACCTACCACAGATAACCCCGACGGCACTGGCTAATTTCATAGAGGCATGGTGGTGCAGTGGTTAGAATACAGAATTACAGGTCAACTCTGCCCACAGCCTGGAGTTCAATCCTGACCGGCTCCAGGTTGCCTCAGCCTTCCCATCCCTTCTGAGGTCAATAAAATGAGGACCCAGATTGTTGAGGGCAAGAGGCTGACTCTGTAAACTGCTTAGAGAGCAGGGTGAAGTGGTATATAAGTCTTAAGTGCTGTCGCTATTGCTCCCCCCAATCTTTGCTTGGAAATGGGGATGAACTGGGACAGCAAGGACAAGACAGAGGAGCAAAATGAATAATCCTCGACACAATAGGCTTGGTCTTGTCTAAGCAAGGGGCTTAGAATTCTCCATGGCAGTTCAATGTGCCTTTTTCCCACTCAGCTTCTCTAGAAGGGATTCCATCATCCCTTATTTAAAGTTGGTGGTTTAGAGGTGGTCTTGGAGCAATTTTAAATTCCTCGAGCAGATATTGTCCTATTCCCTCTTGAAACTGGGGCACTACCCCATCTCCAGCATCTTTGTCCTGGTTACTTCCAGTTTGATTGTCTCCCAACTTAAGACTTGTGGACTTCAACTCCCAGAATGCTAGCTGTGGAATTCTGGGAGTTGAAGTCCACTGGTGTTAAAAGTTGCCAAGATTGGACACCTCTGATCTAATCAGTGGTGGGATTCAAATGATTTAACAACTGGTTCTCTGCCCTAATGATTTCTTCCAACAACCAGTTCACCAAATTGCTTGGAAAGTTAACAACCGGTTCTCCCGGAGTGGTGCAGACTGGCTGAATCCCACCACTGGATCTAATGGGAGCTAAGTTGAAGAAAACAACATATGCACTTTTATAGATAAACTCTACAACGGAGGTGTCCAACCTTGGCAAATTTAAGACTTGTGGACTTCAACTTATTTTCCAAAGCACCAGAAGGCAAGACCAAAAAACAACGGATGGAAATTAACCAAGGAGAGAAGCAACCTGGAATTAAGGAGAAACTTCCTAACAGTGAGGACAAGTAACCAGTGGAACAGCTTGCCTCCAGAGATCATGGGTGCTCCATCACTGGAGGTTTTCAAGAAGAAACTGGACAGCCACCTGTCTGAAATAGTATAGGATCTCCTGCTTGAGCAGGGGGTTGGACTAGAAGACCTCCAAGGTCCCTTCCAACTCTATTCTGATTGAGAGACTCCCAAAATTTCCCAGACAGCATGGCTGGCTGAGGAATTCTGGAAGTCAAAATCCACAAGTCTTTAAAGTTGGACAACCCTGAACTAAATTCAAAATCCTATCAGTCCTTCAAGGTGGGTCTGGTCAAATATTAGACAATGACAGAGTTCCAGAGGTGCTATTTTATTGCTCTGGGATAATTAAAAGGATCGTGAAATGATATCCAAAATCTCCCACTGCCTCTTTTAAAGAATAGCAACGTTAAGACCGGGCTGTTCTCAGTCCCCTTCTGATGCTTTTTCTCTTTCTCAGGTCTAAGCAACCATTTCTTCTCTCCTGCCCCATTTCTCAAGGCCTCCAAAAGGTGTTTCATCTGGGTGAAACATTGCAGAAGTGACATGTAAACAATACTGTTCATCCTTGACTTGAAACCGTTTGTTTAGTGACCATTTAACGTTACCATAGCACGGAAAAAAATGACTTATGACTGTCACAGAATCCTCATGGTCAAGTAACCAAATTTTGGTTCTTTGCATCCAGCCTGTGTTTATGATGCTCAATGGCAGAAGCAGGGTTCGCTTAACAGCCACATGATTCACTTAACAACTTCAGTAATTCATTTTATGACTCAAAAGGTCATAAAATCAGCCATGACTCACCCAACCGCCTTGCTTAGCAACAGAATTCTGTTCCCAATTGAGGTCGTAAGTCAAGGACTACCCATATGAGACTGAGACAGGGATGAAATCCAGCAGGTTCTGACAGGTTCTGGAGAACCGGTAGCGGAAATTTTGAGTAGTTTGGAGAACCGGCAAACACCACCTCTGGCTGGCCCCAGGAGTGGGGTGGGAATGGGGATTTTGCAGTATCCTTCCCCTGCCACGCCCACCAAGCCACGCCCAACAAGCCACACCACGCCCACCAAGCCACGCCCACAGAACCAGTAGTAAAAAAAATTGGATTTCCCTACTGATCAGTGACATGTATTTAATATAAAATGAAATCTTCTCAGCCACGATGTTGCTCTGATGCAGAACACTCCCCGCCCCAACGAGGCTGGAAATTGGGGGCTCCTGGACCCCCCTTGATGGATCTGAAAGCCAGGTTAGTTTTGGGGCGGGAGATCCCAGGGCTGAAACCAGACTGGAAAAGGTGAATTTCACCCTGAAAAAACCCACTTGTTCCTTGATTGGCCAAGAAAGGTTGTGGCACGATTCGATCTCAGGACATCTTTACCTTTCTTAACCTATGTTCCTTTTTCATCATCCAGACCTGAGCTTTCCCTCCAGGGTACTATTTTCATGCTGTTCCTTTATCTGACTATTTCAGCGTTTTGTTATTATCGATGTATTTTCCTTCCTTGTTTGTATTTACATAACTGGGTGCCATGCATGAGGTAGCATTTTATATTACATCCTCACAACAGAAACTTTGCCATCAGGGAAATCCACAAGGGACGGTCAAAAACATTTTTTTAAAATGGCTGCCATCTTGGCTTAAGATGGTTACCCTGGTTTATTGAGGTTAGATAAAGTTTATTATTTATTTATTAGTGACATTTATATACCGCCTCACAGTGCAAGCACTCTCTAAGCGGTTTACACCAGTAAGCAATGTATATTTATATTGCCCCCAACAATCTGGGTCCTCATTTTACCTACCTCGGAAGATGGAAGGCTGAGTCAACCTTGAGCCGGCGAGATTTGAACCGCTGACCTGCGGATCATAGTCAGCTAAAGTGGCCTGCAGTACCCCACTCTAACTGCTGTGCCACCTCGGCTCCTGCTAAGTTAAGTTAAACCATTGTCTGGCCACAAACCCCATTTAAAAGAGGGGAATTGGATTGTTGGTTCCTCTCATATTGAATATTTGAATATTATTTCCCTAATATGAAACTGCATTAATTTTACCTTTTTATATTGGTTAGAACATTTTTTGAGATTCTTAAACGGTGATGGGTAAAGGCTTAGCAAAGAAATAGCACTGTGTATTATACCAGTTTTCTCTGCCCATCCCTCCTGTTAAAATTCCTCACATAAAGCAGAGTAACTCCTTAGTACAGTGTTTCCCAACCTTGGCAACTTGAAGATGTCTGGACTTCAACTCCCAGAATTCCCCAGCCAGCATTTGCTGGCTGGGGAATTCTGGGAGTTGAAGTCCAGACATCTTCAAGTTGCCAAGGTTGGGAAACACTGCCTTAGTACAAGTCAGGCCCCACTTACTTTTTGCAACGTTGACCTTGGCCCAGATTTACATGAAGGATTTGTGCATCCTGCAGTCCGAAAAGGTTACTCACTCCTGAATAGGAAAATCATAGGCTTCAACACAAAATATAGCCTTCACATCCTGTGGAATCTTTTTTTCCCTGTTCATTGCAGTTTTCACCTTCATACCCTACCACCCTGCAAGAATACAGGATAACAGAGTTGGAAGGGACCTAGGAGGTCTTCTAGTCCAACCCCCTACCCAAGCAAGAGACCCTATACCATTCTGGACAAGTGGCTGTCCAGTCTCTTCTTGAAAGCCTCCAGTGATGGAGCACCCACAGCTTCTGAAGGCAAGCTGTTCCACTGGTTAATTGTCCTCACTGTCAGGAAATTTAGTTCTAGGTTGCTCCTCTCCTTGATTAGTTTCCATCCATTGCTTCTTGTTCTGCCTCCAGGTGCTTTATTTATTTATTTATTTATTTATTTATTTATTTATTTATTTATTTATTTATTTATTTATTTATTTATTTTGTGCAAGCACTCTCTAAGCGGTTTACACCAGTAAGCAATGTATATTTATATTGCCCCCAACAATCTGGGTCCTCATTTTACCTACCTTGGAAGGATGGAAGGCTGAGTCAACCTTGAGCCGGTGAGATTTGAACCGCTGACCACAGTCAGCTAAAGTGGCCTGCAGTACGGCCTCTAACCGCTGCGCCACCTTGGCTCTTTGGAGAATAGTTAACCCCCTCCTCTCTGTGAGAACCCTTCAAATATTGGAAGACCTCTATCATGTCACCCCTAATCCTTCTAGGTCTAGGACCAGGAATTGATACATAGCTCACCTGTTATGTCCTGCAGATTAACAGAGTTGGAAGGGACCTTGTAGGTCATCTAGTCCAACCCCATGCTAAGCAGGAGACCTTACACCATTTCTGACAGATGGCAGTCCAGTGTCTTCTTGAAAGCCTCCAGTGATGAAGCTCCCACAACTTCCGAAGGCAACTTCTGTTCCATTGGTTGATTGCTCTCACTGTCAGAAAATTTCTCCTTATTTCCAAGTTGAATCTCTCCTTGTTCAGTTTCCATCCACTATTCCTTGTCTGGCCTTCCGATGCTTTGGAAAATAGCTTGATCCCCTCCTCTCTGTGGCAGCCCCTGAAATATTGGAACCCTGCTATCAGGTCTCCCCTGTCCTATAAGAAACACGTCGATGGTTTCTGTTAACGGGCTCTTGCAGGCCAAAGAGATACCCCATCAAATTAGGGGAAAGAGCACAGGTGCCAAGCAGGGAAGTTAAACCATCTCAGCCACCTTGGTGCGTCTCAGGAATCGGCCTCAAATGAAGCCTTTTTTCCTTGTGCCAATTTAGAAGTTCCTTTCTTCACGGCATCAGGGTCTGGCCCATTTTCGAGGATACTTGCTGATGCTCCAGGAAGTTTCTCCTCTTGATGGACTAGAACCGCAGTCCTTTACAATAGAAGCAACTCTTAGAGTTGTATTTAATTTCTCTTGGCAACCAGAAGAGAGCAGGCCAGCCGCAATATTTTTAAAACCCAGCCATGCTCTGCCGAGCAGAGTAAATCTTCCTTAATTATTTGCCACGCAGGGACTGGTTCATGAAGAGGAAAAACCTGAGTCCCCAAGTGAGAAGAGATTTCTAGATAAGCAGAATAAATGCGCAATGCCAATTCGGCTGTAAATAGGTTTCTTCCCAGCTGCCAATTCGTCTCTCTAAAGGTCATTGGGATATTAGAAGAGAGGCTCAGATGTTCTTCTCTATGGTAGAAAAGGTGTGGAAACATCGTTCTTGAAACAAATCTCTATCATCAGCCGACAAACGTTAGTCGTTGTGACAAGCAGAGTGCGGAATATTGCAAGAAGCTCGGCGAGACTTGTGTGCACTGTAGAACTTTCCTTCTCCAAAACCATTCCAGATCTTTTGGAATGGTTCTCATGGCAACATTTTTTTCCTTCCAAATGCCCATCATTAACTTAGATCAGTGTTTCTCAAACTCAGCAACTTTAAGAGGGGTGGACTTAAACCCCCAGAATTCTCCAGCCAGAATTCGCCCAGAGCATCAATTTCATGTGCCATAGCAATAGCACTTAGATTTATATACCACTTAATAGTGCTTTGCAGCCCTCTCTAAGCAGTTTATAGAGTCAGCCTCTTGCCCCCAACCATCTGGGTCCTCATTTTACTGACCTCAGAAGGACGGAAGGATGAGTCAACCTTGAGCCTGGTGAGATTCGAACTGCCAAATTGAAGGCAGCCGGAAGGCAGCAGAAGTAGCCTACAGTACTGCACTCTAACTACTGCGCCAACGCGGCTCATAATGCAAGCTCCAGCCCTTTCTTTCCTAGTTATGATGTCATAGCACATGTACAGTCAGGGTGAAGCTTGCATCGTGAAGGTATGTCTCTGCCTCCAACCTTATTAGATCAGACCTTCAACCTGTCTAGTCCAGCATACAGCATAAAAATATGTAAACCTGAGTAAATGGTCATATCAATAAACTTAGGGAAGTGGTAGTGAGTTGCATGTAGCTGCACCATCAGAGTGAGAAAATACCTGGGTGCCATGCCATCATTCCAGCCATTCAGAATTCAGCATGTTTTGATAGCCCTTCTGGTCAAATAGAATCATCGAATCCTAGGATTGGAAGGGCTCTTAAAATCAGCCAAACACTCACCAGCTTCTGTACTTCTCTACACTCTCCAGCACTTACGCTTCAATCTTGTTACCCAGATGACTCACGATCTTTTCAATCTTCAATCAATCCATTTGTGGCCGCCAGAGCTAATGACAGCAAGTAGTCATCTTCCGCAGCTGCCAGCCGAGAGGCTGGTGTCAGTTCCCTGGGGAGTTTGCACACACACACAGTCCACCAAAGGGTGCCTCTCTTTGTCCCCGCCCCTTCAGGGCAGTTCTGACCCAGTACCAACTTGTATCGGGTCTCCAGGCGGCTGGGATTCGGGGTTCCCCTGCAGAGCGTGGGGAACTCCATGCCGCTCCGGCGCTGGCTACGCCCCTTCTCCGATTGGAAGGGCTCTTGAATGTCTTCTAGTTCAAACGCCTGACCAGTGGAGGGATCACCTACCATTCTGGACAAGGAGCTGTCCAGCCATTGGCTGGAAATTCAAATGCAGAGATTCCGCAACTTATGATCCCAATTGAGTCCAAAATTGCCATTGCTAAGAAGATAGTTAAGTGAAATTGGCCCCATTTTATGACATTTCTTGGCACTGTTGTTAAGTGAGTCATTGCAGTTGTTAAGTTAGTAACACGGCTGTAAAGTGAATCTGGCTGTCCCACTGACTTTGCTTGTGAGAAAGTCACAAAAGGTAATCTCATGACCTCAGGACGCTGCAACTGTCATAAATACATGTCAGTTTCCAAGCATCTGGATTTTGATCACGTGACCACGGGAATGCCTCAACAGTCATAAGTTCCTTTTTTCGGTGCCATTGTAGCTTTGAACAGTCACTAAATGAATGCAAATCAAGGACTACCTGCATAGATGGATGTAAAATAATTGTACTACCCCCTGTGCCCTGCTAGGTGGCAGCATCTAACCAAATTTAATGAGTCTTGAAAAACTAAGCTGGGTCAGATTGGTTAATGCTTGGATGGGAGACCACAAGGAAAAGCCACCACTGCAGTCGAGATGGAAATGTCATTTTCAAAAGTCCCAGAAGAAGAGCGCAGCAAGCCACCTCTGACCTGGAGCCAAAAAAGCTTTGTGAGGTTGCCAGAATTTGAGCAGGCACTGTTTTTGCAGTGTCCTGCTGCCTGATGCATGACTCAGTGGCCTTGGCTGTGATAAGACAGAAACCAAATTGAGACTCGGGAGGGTGGGGGAGCCAAAGATATACTTGGAGTTTTTAAAACTCTCCAATTCCCTGCAGAAGGGTAACATTCCTCTTAAGTAGGTTGTGCATTCCATTCCGTCTTTCCATTAACATTTGTTTATGTTCATACGAGGATGAGGGACATTAGCACAGCCTGGAGGAGAGAATATTGTACAGGTAGTCCTCAACTTATGACCACAATTGAGCTCAACATTTCTATTGCTATGCGAGACGGTTGTTAAGAGAGTTTTGCTCCAGGACTAGATGTATGGCACACCTATTGTCGCTGTTTTTTTCAGGAAGTGAGTATGTCTAGTCTAAAGAAGAGAAGGACTAGGGATGACCTGATGGTGTTCTTATATTTGAGGGGCTGCCACAAAGGGGGAGGTCGGCCTATTCTCCAAAGCAGCAGAAGGCAGGACAAGAAGCAATGGATGGAAACTAATCAAGGAGAGAAGCAACCTAGAACTAAGGAGAAATTTCCTGATACTAAGAACAATTAATCAGTGGACAGACTTGCCTTCAGAAGTTCTGGAGGCTTTTAAGAAGAGACTGGACAGCCATTTGTCCGGAATCAGGGGTGGGTTCCTCCAGGTTTGGATCGGTTCGCCCGAACTGGTAGCGACCCTCTGGTGATGTCACGATGACGTCACGGACCTGGTTCGGTCCATGGGCATCACCATCTTTTTTTAAAAAAATTTTTTTTTCTTCTGAACATGCGCAGAAGCCGAGTTTCCAGCACTGTGCATCCGGTTGCCATCTTGTTTTTGGATTTTTTTTTTCGGCACTGCGCATGCACGCGCACGCCCACGAGGCACAGAAGGAAGCAACCCCACCCCTGTCCGTAATGGGATAACGTCTTCTGCTTGAGCAGGAGGTTGGAATAGAAGACCTCCAAGGTCCCTTCCAGTTCTGTAGTTCTTCTATATATATGCCAAATACCACTCATGCATCATCACGAAATCTCCAGAACTGTAAAGCCTACAAACTTGAAACTTGGCATGTATGTTCCTCTTGGCTTCTAGGTGCTCGCTAAGAAAGGATTTTTCGAAATGACCATCAGATCATTAGTTATTTCTTATATTATTATTAACACGCTCTGATGCTAAGGAGTTAGACGTTCTACTCCCCCTCCCCAACTGAAAAGAACTCTGTTCCAACTGCCAATGGGCATGGCCAGTGCATGACTCATCCAGCTTGCAGGCTGGGAGTTTAGACATTCTACTCCATGCTAAGGAGTTCAATTTCATAGCAAAGGTATCCAGCTACTAGTTCTGTATATTTTGCCTGCTTGATGTGAGCCATTGGTACCCAGCATGAGGAAGATGTGGGGTGTTTTCACTGCAGGGTAAGGAGGCTATGTGAAGGTGGCATTTGAGCTACAAAAGCTACAAGCATTAACAAACTTCCCCACTGTGATTTAGGGGTGCTTGTCCCTGGCAGGCCCTGCTTTTTCACACCTAAGGTATTTATTCCTTTCTTTAATCCCGAAGTTCGCACTGGCCAAAGGAAGCGCCAATGTGCCTCTGAATTCAGGCAACGACATGTTTATTTCATCAGTGAAGGCTTCTAAATTAAGCCTTTAATTATTGCAAGATAAACAAGGGTGTGCTTCATTTCCTGCCTTTAAAAGAAAAACCTCTGGCTTTGCTTTTTTGTAGCTGAACCGGTCAAGTCTACAAGTAGCTTAATCGCTAAATTGAGACTGCTTTATTCTTTCCGACAAAGTGTGGCTACTTCGATCTGGGTTGATTGGCAGCAAATGATCATTAACGTAGAGGGGGCCCGGCATGCTTTGAATGGCTGACCTTGTTATCCGCAAAAGGATGGAGTTTGGCAAGGAAGGGGAAAACACTCGGCTGATTAACAGCGCCTTTCTGTAGGAACTCCGCTCTGGCTTTTCTTGAGCTCTTCATTGGATTTTTTTTCCTCCAGGGTCCCTGGAGGGATGGGGGAAATGTCTCTCTCCCCCTGCTTCACTTTGCCAAAGATTTCTGTGCCAAGAGAAAGCTATCTTCTGTAACTCACGATTTAGAATAATGTCCCTCTCGGGCACGGTTCATTTTGGAAGGAGTGATGTTGGTGCTGTTAGTGTGGATTCTTCTGGAAGGCAAGGAAGGTACAGCAAGCCAACCACGCCATCTCTTATTCAGCCTCTGCTGTTTCATTGACAATTCCAGAACTTCCAAGCATATCTTAATATCCTAATCAATGAAAAATCTATGGATGGAAACTGATCAAGGAGAGATTCAACCTAGAAATAAGAAGGCATTTTCTGACAGGGAGAACAATCAACCAATGATTGTTCTCCCTGTCTTTGGAAGTTTTGGGAGCTTCATCACTGGAGGCTTTCAAGATGAGGCTGGATTGCTGTTTGTCAGAAATGGTGTAGGGTTTCCTGCTTGGGTGGGGGTTGGACTAGATGACCTACAAGGTCCCTTCCAACTCTTGTTAATCTCTAAAAAATATCTTATGGGTGTGGAGACTAAATTATATGATGAGCGGCTAAGAGAACTAGGTATCTTTAGCATAATGTCACAGAGAAGAGGAGATAAACCTATTCTCCAAAGCACCTGAGGACAGGATAAGAAGTAATGTATGGAAGCTTATCGAAGAGAGATCCAACCTAGAAATAAGGAGAAATTTCCTGACAGTGAGAACAATTGATCAGTGGGAAAGGCTTAACTCTGGAAGTTGTGGATGGTCCATCACTGGAGGTTTTCAAGAGGAGATTGGACAACCATTTGACCAGGATGATAATAAAGTCTCCTGCCTTGATCAGGGGTGGACTAGGAGACCTCCAAAGTCCCTTCCAACCCTACGATTCTATGATATTGTATTTTTCCCATAAGGACCAGATGCTTGCTTTTTTTGGACCTCCTTCCCAACAAAAAAAGAGGAGATGATCAGGAAGCTGAAGTCTACATTTAGTTTTCATTTGAGAAAGGGATAGCCTTGTGAGTTGGGAGATCTAGATGCCTCCAGCATCCAGAAGAACCTTTGCCAAGTGCAGCCTGGTTGAGTGAGCCTTGCCTGAGTGACCTGTGTCTTAAACATCTCATTATTGGGTTCTGAAGTGCATTTGAAGTTGAGCTACCTTAGAAGATCAGTCCAGGTGCCCATCCCTGAAAATACAACACTGATACCTCCCTAGACCCAATCGTTAGGTGTTAAAGTTAAGCTCTCCAATGCTGGCTGTTGAATTCTGGGAACTGAAATCTACATGTCTTAAAATGGCCAAGTTTGAGAAATGTTGAGCTGAAGTTTCCCATGGCCTGCCATCCTTTGTACCATTCAATCCAGAGACTAAGATTAGATGTGAAAACCTCGCTGAGGATCTGATCAGGTTCAACTCGCCTTGGGTTTGGCAACCAAGACTCTTCCTAGGAACAGAACCCCATTGATTAAGGGGAGTTCTGCTAGCCCCCTACCCCAGCCCCTTCCATTAAATGGAAGTCATGCCAGTTGAACATCACAATTGGCGAGACAATTCTAGTCTCACAAAGTCCAGAAGTTCTCATATAGATGGCTGTTGTCTTAAGCTTCTTTGTTGAAAATAAATCCTATAAACCTGTTTTATTTCTTGTTGATTTTGATATATTGTACATTTATATGATGGATGGATGGATGGCATGCCTTCGAGGTGCTGTTGATTCTTAGCAACCACGTAGCTAGATTTTTCTCCCTGAATTGATTTTATTACAGTGGTTTTATTCAAGATTATATATAGTCTCTGTTCTTGCAGACAATAAATCTCAATGACTTCAGGAGGAAGAATGATATAGAAATGAAACAATAACAGTAATACCTTGATAATAATTGACCCATTATTATTATTATAAAGAATACATCACAATTGGATAGGAAGTGTAAAAGTTCTCAAATAGATGGCTGTTTATTTTTGTTTCTTTGTTAACAACCATCTAAAAAAACCCTGTAAAATCGGGACAGACTCATTTAGCAACTGACATTCTGATCCCCATTGTGGTCTCAAGTTAAGGACTACCTGTAATCTAGTAGCCATAAGAAAGGGGGCGGGGAGAGAGAAAGAGGGTAAGAGAGTAAAGCTAATTCAGGTACCAGTTACAGGTAGTTTTCAAATTAAGGACCACAATTTAGCCCAAAATTTATGTTGCTAAGCGAGACATGTGTTAAGTGAGTTTTGCTCCATTTTGTGACCTTTCTTGCCACAGTTGTTAAGTGAGTCACTGCAGTTGTTAAGTGGGTAACAAGGTTGTTAAGTGAATCTGGCTTCCCCATTGACTTTGCTGGTCAGAAGGTCACAAAAGAGGATCACGTGACTTTGGGACGTTGCGACCGTCATAAATGTGAGCCAGTTCCCAAGCGTCTGAATTTTGATCATGTGATCCTGGGGATGCTGCAGCGGTCATAAGTGTGAAAAAAGGTCCTGTCACTTTTTTCGGTGCCGCTGTAACTTCGAACGGTCACTAAGCGGACTGTTGTAAGTCGAGGACTACCTGTATTAAACTGACACCACCACTGTGTACTTCTAGGTAAGCCTGTATCTTAGTTTGGTCCTGGTGTGTCCAAAGAGCTTGCTATCCTCTGGTTCTGAACCACCCACAATGGGAAAAGTTGTGGTTAGAAAAGCAACCAAGACACGCAACCTACATTTCATTGGGAATCTGATGATTTTTCAAGAGAAGGTACTTTGGTGTGAGTGAGCCTGTGGCTTCCCCCTTTAAGACCCACTCATCTGCTCCATCCTGAGCAGAATTATGCATCTGTCTCCTTGTTATGTTTGCTTTCATCTTGGGAACATCAGAAAGGTTCATTTCATTTAAGAGGTTGCTGCTAATTATCCCGAAATCTTTGCTTTTGATTTAAAGGCATTATAGCGGAGCGGTGTTTGGGTCCTCTCTCATCATACCTGCATTTTATTTTATTTTCGTCCTGCTTTCCATTTTAATTGCCTGTCAGCTAGGAGGGTCCCATTATTGGCTGGAATCTCAGGGACTTCTGAATCTAAGAGATAGGGTGTTTGTCAAAGGCATAGATATCAAAAGGGGAAATTTAGGAGGCTGCATGGCTGAGTGCACAGAACAGACTGGACTACAAAGGTATCTTCCAGGTATGGTTAAACAAAAGTCAAGATAATGGCTGTGATGGTATGATCAAAGCTTTATGCATTTTTTTTTATTGAAAAGTTTTAAAGGTACAAAGTACAAACATTTTTCCCCCATTTTTCTCCCCTCCTCCCCCCTCCCCCCTCCCCCCTCCCCCTTCCCCCTTCCCCCTCTTCCCCCCTCCCTGACTTCCCAGAAAAAGCACAAGGTATAAATCTAAAAAAAAAAACTAACATAAACTTACTATAAAAGAAAAAAAGAAGTTATTAGTTCCAAAATACCCATTCATCCTAACTCTTTAACAATCCAAAAGCTTGAAAATATAGTATATCATTTCACAAATTTCTAATATTAATAAACTATTTAAATTATTTTGATCTGATACTTTTTTTGAATATATTCAGTCCACCTACTCCATTCCAATATATAGCTTTATGCATTTTTATGTGCATCACACACCAAATAGCCAGAAGCTTCAGCGACACTAACAAGGCCACCATCTTGTCTTTTTTTTCAAATTACATCCAATGGATACCTTGGCTAAAATGGATTTGTGTGCTGCTGTCGTTAGATCCCAACTACCATGCACAAAGCCATGATGTCCTGTATTTGCTTGACTCTCAAATTCCTTTATTTATTTATTTATTTATTATTTATTTATTTTTGTGAAGTACATGTTGGTAATATACGGTACATAGATATAACATTGTTTATATACATAAGATGGGTACTGATAAGAGGGAACATTAGGACAGGGACAGTAGGCACGCTGGTGCGCTTACGCACGCCCCTTATTCTTTTATATTTCATTTTCCAGAATTATTTTATAATTCCTTCCAGAGTTGTGGATGCTGGAGTGTTTCCAAGGAAAGACTGGACAGCCATTTGTCCAGGGTGGTATAAAGTCTCCTGCCTTGAACAGAGGGATGGACTAGAAGACCTCCAAGTTGCTTCCAGCCCTATGATTCTAATGTTTCAATCACGGGGTCCATGAAGATAGATAGCTAGTATTAGCCTGAGTGAAGGTTTAGTTCAGAGGTCTTCAAACTTGTCAACTTTAAGACTTGTGAACTTCAACTCCCAGAATTCTCCAGCCAGCATAGCTGGCTGGAGAATTCTGGGAGTTGAAGTTCACAAGTCTTAAAGTTGACAAGTTTGGGGACCCCTGGTTTAGTGTGTTTGCAAACCCATCCAAGGTCTTCAGTGCCTTTTGGGTAGGGTTTTAGAGGACGAGGATGGGATGGAATTAAGTTCTGCTTGGTCAAGCATCGGAAAGACGCATGTTCTTAAATGCTGAAGTGGCACCTTGAAGAGAAAGACAAGCACATCAGCTGTGTCCCTTCTAGAAGAGCATGGTGGTTGATTCCATCTGCCCCACAGAAAGCTGTCTCTTTCACCTGGCTGACCTTACCCGGGAAATAGGGTTCATTTATCTTCCATTCACGTCTTCCTGCCTCCATGCTCATAGCTGATCTGTTCCAGGCAGGAGCTTTCAAATCATGGGGAAGGGTGTGAGCGAGAGGAGGGGAGAAGGATAAGTCATACTGATGTACTTTAATTTAATTTAATTTATGGTTCTTATAGGCCGCCCAATCCCGTAGGACTCAGGGCGGCGTAGGGCGACTCAGGGTTCCAAATAGCATCCAAAACTAAACCAGAGTCCAAGGCAAAATATTCCTCAAAGTTCCAATTTATTAACAGAGCCATGTTGACACATCTGTGAGAAACCTGAATATAAGCTTAAGAGGGTTTCTCCACCCAGTTTAAAGTTCATTCCCTTGTTCTCACACCCACAAGTTCATCACATTGACCAGTCGTCTTTTGCCAACGTGTCCGATACTCCCATCAGCTTCCAGCCAGATGCTGGACAAAGGACGACCTTGAGAATCCAGAAGGAATTTGTTATGGCTACATCTCTACATCCCTCATGCAACCGACCCTCCCAAGTTCCCACAGCAAGAATACATTCTAAAGCATCAAGTGTGGCAGGCCAAAGTCTCCAATCACAGATGGCTTCGGCCTGACACTTACCGTATTCCTGTTGTGTTCATTTGTCATTGTTTGCCTTATTGTTCTATTATTTTGCTTCTGTTTGCATACCTTTTCATTTTTCTTCCTTTTTTAGAATTTTAAGCTGCCTAGAGCTGCCATGGCGAGCTAGGCAGCAAATACAGATAATCCTCGACTTACAATAGTTCGCACAGCGACCGACGTAAGGACGTCGGTGAAAAAAGTGACCGATGACCGTTTTTTCACAGGTACGACCTTTGCAGCCTCCCCATGATCATGTGATCAACATTCAGACACTTGGCAACTGGTTCGTATTTATGACCGTTGCTGTGTCCCAGGGTCACGTGATCTACTTTTGCGACCTTCTGACAAGTCAAGTCAATGGGAAAGCCAGATTCACTTAACAACCTTGTTACTAACTTAACAACTGCAGTGATTCAGTGATGGAACAGAAGTTGCCTTCAGAAGTTGTGGGAGCTTCATCACTGGAGGCTTTCAAGAAGAGATTGGACTGCCATCTGTCAGAAATGGTGGATGGTCTCCTGCATGGGCGGCAGTGGTGGGTTCCTACCAGTGCGGTCCACTCTATAGCACCGGTAGCGGCCCGCGGGTGACATCACAGTACCAGTGCGGTTGGTTGCCAGTGCCTGGGCGTTGCCATTTTTTAAAAAAAAATTAATTTTTTTTTAAATTTTCTTTGGCGCATGCCCAGAAGCCGAGCTTCTGGCACTGCGCATGTGCTGCCTTCCTACCCCACAGTGAGTCCAAGCAGGGGAGGATGGCTGAGGGAGTGCGTGAGACGCTGAAAGAACGGACGGCAGGACCTATCTCAGTTCCCCTCCCTTCAGCAGTCCGAGAAGCCACGAACGCACAGTGATGATCACAGGCATTTTCACACGTTCGAGGCTTCTCAAGCTGCTGAGGGGAGGGGGGACGGGCGGCAGCAGCCTAGGATCATTGAATGGGGAGAAGCATTCAGGCCGGACAGAGCCTTCTAGAAGAACCGCTGCCGCAGTCTTGCTGCTCCCGCTGCAGGGGGCTGCGTTGTGGGTGGGCAATACCTCCCCTGCTTCTCCAGCCGCTGCCAAGCTCCCGAGGCCCACGCCCACCCGGTCACATGGCT
The DNA here is from genome assembly GCA_023053685.1 of Diadophis punctatus similis. Taxonomy (NCBI): domain Eukaryota; kingdom Metazoa; phylum Chordata; class Lepidosauria; order Squamata; family Dipsadidae; genus Diadophis; species Diadophis punctatus. The sequence continues at coordinate 4,419,031 of JALIGW010000012.1, forward strand.
GACAAGCCACACCCACAAAATAAGCCACACCCACAGAGTGGTAGTAAAAAAAATTAGGAACCTGCCCCTGATGGGCGGGGGGTTGGAATGGATGACCTACAAGGTCCCTTCCAACTCTGATAGCCTGTTAGAATCTCTTAGATTCACTTGACAAATGTGGCGTAAAATGAGACAAAACTCACTTAACACATTTCTCACTTAGCAACCTAAATTTTGGGCTCAATCATCATTGTAAGTTGACGAATACCTGTAAATTTAACCAATAAATAAGGAGAATACCAGCTCTAGCCTGAAATGCAGGAATCCCTGGGCGTGCATCATGTCTCTCTTGCTAATTCCAAGTTGGTACTCCTGACCCGTCTGAGGCCAGAGAGCGACCCATCACCATGGAAACCGCTATAAGGCCGCACTGATTTCCAGGCTTGCAAACGGAACGAATCTCTGTGTGGGAGGGTGGGAGCTATTTTGATGGACAGACGAGGCCTCCAATTCAGTCTTACGCTTGAGTTAGATTTCAGCAGCACTACATGTCAGGGGATGTATGCGTCTGGTTGTTCAAAGACAGTTGCATCGCTGTTGCATTTACTGGTTGTCCTCGACTTACGACCACAATTGAGCATTCACAACATCCGTTAAGTGAGTTTTGCCCCATTTCATGATCTTTCTTGCCGAGTTCTTAAGCAAAACACTGCAGTCGGTAAGTTAGTAACCCGGTTGTTAAGTGAATCTGGCTTCCCCATTGACTTTGCTTGTCAGAAGGTCGCAAAAGGGGATCACAGCAACGGTCATAAGTCTGAACCACTTGCCAAGCCTCTGAATTTCGATCACCTGATCGTGGGGATGCTGCAATGGTTGTTAAGTGTGAAAAATGGTCACAAGTCACAAGTGCTGTGGTAACTTTGAGCGGTCACTAAATGAACTGTTGTAAGTCGAGGACTACCTGTATACGTTCTTGGCCTGGGTGATCTCAAACAAAGTAGCTGGATCAGCTGGTCAACATGGAGGATGCAAACTCTCCACGCAACCCATAGTTGATATTTGGGAGGTTGTGTGCGTCAGCCCGTCTGCAACCATCTGCAACCTACACTTACACACCAACCCTTTTGCAATGTAGGTATGCATAGTTGTGGACAAGTCTAAATCAAACTGCATAAATAGAGGGATACAATCAAGGACCAGAGAGGTACTAGTACCACTCTGTAAAGCCTTGGTCAGACCACACCTTGAGTACTGCATCCAGTTTTGGTCACCACACTACAAAAAAGACATTGAAACCCTAGAGAAAGTGCAGAAGAGAGCAACCAGGATGATAAAGGGTCTGGAAAATAAAACATACAAAGAGCGGTTGCAGGAACTGAGCTTGGCCAGTCTAGCGAAGAGAAGGACCAGGGGTGGACATGATAGCAGTGTTCCAATACTTGAGGGGATGCCACAGAGAGGAGGGGGGTCAGGCTGTTCTCTATAGCACCAGAAAGCCAAACAAGGAATAATGGATGGAAGCTGACCAAGGAGGGATTCAACCTGGAAGTGAGGAGAAACTTTCTGATGGCGAGAGCGATCAACCAGTGGAACAGCTTGCCAGCGGAGGTTGTGAGAGCCCCAACATTTGCGACCTTCAAGGAGAGACTGGACTGCCATCGGTCTCAAATGGTGTAGGAACTCCTGCTTGAGCAGGGGGTTGGACTAGATGACCTACAAGGTCCCTTCCAACTCTAATAATAAATCTAAATCTAAAAAAAACTCTAGGCTGCCCCCATTCATGCTTCTCTTGCAGGGCTCAGTACTTAACAGAATAATAGACTTGGAAGGGACCTTGAAGATCTTCTAGTCCAACCTCCATGCAATTCCATACAAATGGCAGTCCAATCTCTTCTTAAAGACCTCCAGAGATGGAGCACCCACAACTTCTAGAAGCGAGCAGTTCCACTGGTTGATTGTTCTCACTGACAGGGAATTTCTCCTTAGTTGGAGACATGGACTTCAGGAGAGATGCTCCAACCTTAATCTCCTGGGTTTCAAATCCTAGGGCCTACAATTAACCATAAGCACAATGTCTTTCTCCTGGGTTGGCTGAGAAGCAGCCTGTGCCCGTAGCTTAGCAATTGCCTTCCTAGCAAATGTTGGCAGGGCAGCAGGATGCAAAATGGGGCCGATTTGCAAAAACAGCTCTCAGGACAGAGCTGTGATGAAACCCTGAGGAGGCTCCAGCTTTCTGCTCCCCAACCACAGAAATCTGAGTCAGTTGAAAAATAAAAGCAAAGACGTGGGAAGATGAGGTGCCATTTCTGGTATGGCTGGCTGGACCAGGAACATCTCTGTGAAACAGTATTTCTCAACCTTGGCGTCTTTAAGATAGGTGGACTTCAACTCCCAGAATTCCCCAGCCAGTCATGCTTAGCACCCCGTTGACTTTCTGTCACACCTTGACAACTGAGCTTTCTTCTCACTTGCTTGCTCGTTGCTTTGGCTAAGAAAGAGCAGCACAGCATTTCTTCTATCCCTTGAGCAGGTAGGGTTTGACCTTCATCCCAGCATCTTCTCCCAGCTCAAGATCAGAGAGAGCAAGGATTTTTGTTGTTCTTCAGTTGCTAAGTGGCATCCGGCTCTTTGCAACCCATGGACCATAGCACCCCAGGTCCTCCTGTCTTCTACTGTCTGCCCAAATTCATGTTTAACAGAATAACAAGAGTTTGAAAGGGCCTTGTAGGTCATCCAGTACAACCCCCCTCCCAAGCAGGAGACCCTATACCATTTCTGACAAATGGCAGCCCAGTCTCTTCTTGAAAGCTTCCAGTGATGAAGCTCCCACAACTTCCGAAGGCAACTTCTGTTCCATGGGTTGATTGCTCTCACTGTCAGAAAGTTCCTCCTTATTTCCAGGTTGAATCTCTCCTTGGTCAGTTTCCATCCATTAATCCTTGTCTGGCCTTCAGGTGCTTTGGAAAATAGCTTGACCCCCTCCTCTCTGTGGCAGCCCCTCAAATATTGGAAGACTGCTATCATGTCTCCCCTGGTCCTTCTCTTCACTAGACTAGCCATGCCCAATTCTTGCAACCGTTCATCGTATGTTGTAGTCTCCAGTTCATTATCTCGATGACCAGGGGCAGGTTCCTAATTTTTTACTACCACTCTGTGGGCGTGGCTTATTTTGTGGGTGTGGCTTGCCAGCTATGTGACCGGGTGGGCGTGGCTTCTCGGACTGCTGAAGGGAGGGGAATGGAGATAGCTCCTGCTGCCCGTTCTTTCAGTGTCTCACGCGCTCCCTCAGCCATTCTCCCCTGCTTGGACTCACTGTGGGGTAGGAAGGCAGCGCATGCGCAGTGCCGGAAGCTCAGCTTCTGGGCATGTGCAGAAGAAATTTTTTTTTAAAGTTAAAAAAAAATTTTAAAAATGGTGGTGCCCAGGCACCAGCAACCGACCGCACCGGTACTGTGACGTCTGTGCTATAGAGTGGACTGCACCGGTAGGAA